>JAJOOR010002262.1:0-43838 GCA_036250505.1 Solanum acaule | reverse complement strand
TATTTATATAATATTTCCATAGTTGTAGTAGCTAATTCACCATTAGATTTTTTATTACTTCTTAAAGTTTTTAAGCTTTCATCTGATAAATTTTGTAGCCATAATTTTACTGTTCCTATAAGTGTTCTTTCTATATATCCTGGTGTTTCTGTCATTCCTGTTTTGTTATCTATTAATTGTTTTGATATATATCCTATCCATAATTGGATTGTTTTATTTATATTTGCTACACAGTCTAAATCTAAAAAATCATGTTGTCCAGTTATTGGTTTAGGCGTCCATTTTTTATTTAATCTTTTATCCCATATATTTTTTTCTTTATCACATTGTTCATAGATTGTATTATAATATTTTAAATTCTTTGGGTTTTTTATTCCTGATGTAGTAGGTTTTTCGTCCATATCTACGTCTCCTGTATTTACTTCTAAATTCTTTGTATTATCTATGTTTGCTAAAAGTTCCGTATATGTTTCGATTGTTTCCGAATGTTGTTCTAGATCATCGTCATTTATTTCATCAATTTTTATTTCGGGTAGATTATCTTGGTTATTTTATTCTTTTTCTTCTAATTCATCTTCTAATTGCAATTTTTCTTTAAATTTAATTATCTCATTTGCTAATTTTGTTTTTTGTTCTTTTTCTCTTTGTTTAATTTCATACATTTCTTTTAATATTGCCAGCTCGTTTTCTAGCTCTATTATTTTAGTAATTTTTACTTCTTCTAATTGTTATACTTCCTTTTTTGCTTATTTTATTTTTTCAATTTCCGTTTTTCTATCTATTTCTTCATTTTCTTCTGTTATTCTTATCATGGCAGTTAAACTATCTTCTAGTTTTACCATTTCTTTTTCTAACATTAAACTTAGATTGTCACATATTTTCTTATATCTTCTTCCTAGATTAGAAAATATTATCTTTATTTTTAATCCGTCATAGTTTTCGTATGTTTTTCATCTATTGCATATTCTTCTTTATTCATTTATAAATTATGTTGTAGTTTATATTCTAAGTTATTTATTTGTATTTCTAGATATAAAATAGTCTTTCTTTGTGCTATTATATATTTTGTTAGTCCTATCTTTACCACTGATGAAAAATATACACAAATAGAATACATAGATTGTGAATTAGAAAGTGAAGATAGCATATATGAAATATCAGAAAAAGAAATGGATAACGAACTATTTTCAAGCAAAACTTCTTGACAATCTAAATCGCATAAGTAGTATTGATAAATAAAGTCATTCTTTTGTCTTGAGCATAAAAATCCTTATTGTGGCAACTCTCTAACTCTTGAGAAGTTAAATAACTTTTGAAAAAGATATTCAGAAGTATATATCTACATCACAAGAGGAATTGTTAACAAAAAAATTTAATTTAAACTACATCATGTTAACTCATATATTGAAACATTAAAAACTAATGTATATACTAAGCAAAAAGATATTTATTATATCATCAAAATTATTTTCCTCAAGTACTCGGGGTTAAGGAATATACCTCTAAGGATAGAACAATTTACTTCAACAGAATAGTGGTACCTCATATTCCGCTAAACTTAGAACTCACTCAACGATAATTAATCACACAATTTTTTTTAAAATGCAAGTAGAAGAAAAAGAGTAGAAGATTAAAAAAAAAATTGTGGTTGGAAAATGAGAGGAAACCCCTCTATTTATAGTCAACAAAGGGTAGCATGAACAAGTGTTTTTTGTGTCTTATCCGAAAACTCATGACCTTTCCGAGAAGTCACAACTTATTGAAAAAGTCACAACTCTTTGGAGAAGTCACAACTCTTTGGAGAAGTCACAACTCTTTGGAAAAGTCACAACTCTTTGGAAAAGTCACAACTCATCGAAAAAACACAACCCTTTGACAAAAATCACAACTTATCAGAAAAATAACAACTCATCAAAAAATTCACAACCTAAGTTAGGGATATTATAGTAATTTAACATTTAAGTTAGGAGTTCATGCTTTTAAGGTAATATATATATATATATATATATATATATAGGCTTAAATCATCGACAGGCACTTAAAGTTGTCCGCATAATTCACTTAGACACCTAAATTCAGGCTTGTACCTATTGAACACCTCTACCCCTTTAAATTTGAACCATTTGAACATTTTCTAAACAATCAGCTAAAAGTATAAAATGAGTGAAACACACTCGCGGTGATGTAGAAATTTGACAAATTAAATAATGACATGTGTTATTTAGATAAAAAGAATTATTTTAAAAAATATTATAATGTGAAGGAAAAAGAAAATTACTTCCTATTAATTATTTTTTAAAAATAATCGTTAATTCCGACCGACAAACCCACCACCCAAATATTCTACCACCATATCCCTGTCCATGGACATCCATTCCAATTCTTCAATATTGTTCAAAATCTCCGACAGCCCTGAAATCTCCAACATTTTCAAGCATTAATGCGTCAAACTGCACTTCACATAATAACATGAAAAAAAATATAGATTTCTTATTGTTCTATCCATTTAGATTATTATTTTGCTGCTTCAATGGTAAAAAGAAGAGTAAATCCGAGAAATTTACTCTGAAAAAAAGTGTCAAGGATAGACGAGAGATCTCGGAAGATGAAGAAAGGTTAGAGTTAAAATATTTTAACAATTCTGTGGCACTTCATCATTTTCATCGTCATTGGACTTGTCGTACTGGGTTTTTGTTCTTGTTCTTATTTTTGAAGGCCTATACATGACATCTACGAAACTGTACAAGATATAATGCAATAATATGGGTCTAACCACTAAATTGAAGGAAACATAGCCTACCTAAGTGTCAAACAACAAGTGATGAACCTTGCCCATGAATTTGACTCTGCAGAAGTCACCTTTGATGAATGAGCATTGGAAAATCTTTAGGCTACCACCTTCCTTACGCAATAATTCTTCCCCCTCATTGCTACCTTGGACTAAGTGCCTTTGGATGGTTTATGGAGCAGCCATCGTCTATTTTATCCTTACAAAAGTTGGAGAAAATAGAAGACGATGGATTAATTAGGTTTCTAAATTTTCGGCATCTCTCTATAGCGAGACTCAAACTATTATAGTTTCACCGCTAGGAAGAGAATCATCCCGCTATGGCGGGCTGACATCAACCTAGCCCAAAATTCAATTTGGCCAAAATAGTCATGTGATAAAATTTTAAAAATTCTTACACCACACTTTTGAACTTTTGGGACTTCGCACGAGGTACCCTTTAGTACTAATGAATCAGATCATTACAATGTTAGAGGCTAATTTCAATGATAATATCTTCTTAAAGTAGTAACACAAATCTCTTAACCATTTTCTCTAATTTTTAAAGACTTAATCTAGTAGAGTCCTTTTAAATTAAGTTTTCTTAATTTGTTTATAAAATTAAGTGACAACTCTTTCTAAGTATTTTTCTAAATTATTTATAATTATAACATTTCAAAAGTAATAAAACTACGGCAAAATACCCATTGTGTACAACACTTTTAATCATGTTTATAAATGAAAATGATGTAATTGCAAATCAAGACTTATCTAAACGATAGTTGAGAAAGATAGGAGAATTATGAATAAAGAATTGGTTAAGCCAACAAGCATTGTAAATCTAAGGATTAGTACTGAAATAAATTAAGTGTTAAATCATACCTTGTGTATTTTAGATGAAATATATAAAGGACATGCATTTTTATGGAATAATTTAACTACAGATCTAAAGTGTATTAGAGCACAATATTATTTGAATTTTATCTATTAATTTAATGTTATTGGATTTTTTTTTTCAATATTAATTAAAGTAAGTCTTGAAAATAAAATTACAAATGATGCCGAAAAGGAAAGTAAGTGTCACGACCCAAGCCTACACCCTGGACGTGGCCGACACTCGAGAACATTTTTGGTCCTCAAGCGAACCCTCATCTTGGCTGACTACAAACGGAAGACTAACTCAAGCATACAAAGTTTAAAACAAAATAAAATTCATGAACCTCAAATACAAAGCTTTAACTCAAGTGAAAAACACTGAATAAAAATAATATATTCAACTCGCCACAAAATAGGCAACTTAATTCTTAAAAATATTTTAAAAAAATACATGAACAGACTTCTTATAACACCTTGCTATTTTCAAAAATAGAAAGATCTAGAATTAGAAAGAATCATTTTTGGAAAGAATGAAAAATCTGGAAATTTGGTTAAGTTATGTTAAGTTTGAGTTTTGGGTCAACTTCAAACGTCCATAACTTCTAGCTCAGGATGATTTAGGTGTTCTACCAGATACCGTAGGAAATATATTTGAATTATATTTCCAACGCCACCAAGTTTGCTCAATTCTGAGTTTTCATTAGTGAGATATGTCCATTTGAAGTTGAGCTGTCTAGATAAGGAAAGTCAAAACCGGATTTTGGAAGGGTATTTTGGTCTTTTCCATACCTGATTAATTAATTTCATTTTTAGAAGTTTAATTGGGGTCTAATCAGAATTAGATAAGTTTACGCTTTTACCAAAGCACGCTAGGGCTTGGAGAAAAGAGATAAGACGAGAAAAGAGAAGAAAAGTTCAAGATCCGTCAAGTTCTTGCGATTTTGGTTGTGTATTTCTCCAAGGATTCAATTCTATGAGGTATGTGAGATCACATAGCATTGTATTAGTTTACCTACGCTCCAATCATGATTCAATTCAGCATAATTGTGTTTTTGAAAGAAAAGATTATGAGTTCTTGATGAAATTTGTTTAAGTTCTTGTGGGTTCTTGTTGTTGAAGTTGTTGAGAAGTTTCTTGAATTTGATTCATGAGATTAGGTGTGATTTCGAGTATATTCTTACGTATTTTGGTGATATAGTCGAATCTAAGTGTTTGGGAAAAGAACCAATTTAATCTATAGAGGGTTTAGAGTTGAAACACGAGCAAGAAAATTCAGGAATTTTCTCGGAAGGGATCTGGGGCACCGCACCTCTCAGAGCACCCCAAAGGGAACTCTGAAGTATGGACTCTGGGGTGCCGCGCTAGCCAGTGCGCTCCAACCCAACTTCTGAAGTTTACCCCCCGGCGCCCCGCTTCACTCAGAGCGTTAGGGTCACCAGGCCTTCTACCTTTTCTCACTTCTTTCCGTTTGAGTTCCCTAGCAACCTACCTATGTTTTCTAGTTTATTTCTACACTCTAAGGTACGTCCAAACATCATAAAATCATCCATAAACATGAGATCAAGAGCCTTGAATCCATAATTCAATTCAAGGAAAGTTAAGAGAAGTTCATAGAGTCTTCCAAAAGTCTTTTACAAACGTTTTAACTTTGTTTTAAGGCTTGAGTTTTGAGTTGATTAAATATTAAGAGTAAAGTTCATTTCTTCAAAAGATTGTACGGGAACTAAGTATTCCCAAGCGTTGAAATGTTTTCACATTTAAACAAGAGAGGAAACATTGATTTCCAAGAGAGCCTTTGAGCTAGTTTTGAGTAATTATCTCAAATCATAGAAAAAGTTTTTGTTTTTACAATATATGAGCTGAGTATATTTTGGGAGTAGTATTGAGCACCGTTATGGAGACGAGTTCATAGTAACTCAAGTCTCCATAAACCATATAGCAATCATGGGTAAGAAAGGGTCATACTTTTTAGATGATTCCTTAGTACTTTTTAGCATAGACTAGTGGATCCACTTAGTTGAGGCATTCTAGTTGAGCACTCATAGTCAATTTGTGAGCCTCCATGCAGGCGGACCCTTTTTTACATTGTTTTTATTACTTCAGTTGTTAGGATGATCGGGGGTCTTGTCCCGACATTCCTCTTTATTTTAGACGCTTCATAGATGGATAGCTATAGTTCTTTAGTGTTTCCATTTTCAGTTGTTGATGTTAAGACTTGAGTTTCCATTTCGTCTAGTCTAATATTTCTTACGATGTTGCATGAGTTATCTTTTGAGACTATTTTCTTGTTATCTAAGTCTTCCGCTATAAGTTAAGCCAGGCCAAGGGTTCACTTGGGGCCATCAATTGTTATCAAGTGCCAGTCCTGCCCAAGGTGTAGGCTCAATGCGTGACAAACTTGGTATCAGAGCATAGAGTTCAAGAATCCCAGGGAGTCTATGAAGTCGTGTCTGTAGAGTCCTAGTTATCTGTTAAGCGTTCCACATCTATAATTAGGAGGCTCCAAAATTTAGGAATTTCCTTCACTTCTTTGACACTCATTTCGTGCGATAGAGTTCATCTCTATAAAGTGTCTCTCTAACTCGTGCTTGTATGTGTCTTTTAGTTGATCATGCCTCCATGAATAGCTGTTCGAGGTCATCCTGCTAGGAGGAATGTTAAGAAGCAAGGGGTACCTAATGCACAAGAAGTGCAACCCTAAGGAGAGGTCACCAATGCTGAATTTTAGGAAGCAATCCGAATGCTAAGTCAAGTTGTGACCAACCATGTTGGGCAACAAAAAGGGGCTCGATAGGAAGAGGTTGATACTTCGAAGATCTGCGAGTTCTTGTGGATGAATCCTCCAAGCTTCACTGGTTCAAGCACTACTGAGGATCCATAAAATTTTGTTGAGGAATTTCAAAAGGTGTTTGAGGTTATGCACGTTGCTGATGCTGAGTGAGTGGAACTAGCTGCATATCAAATGAAGAATGTTGTTAGGAGTTGGTTTGACCAGTGGAAGAAGAGTAGGGTAGAGGATGCACCAGTTTTGAGTTGGGTTGTGTTCAAGAGTGCTTTCTTGGGGCGTTTCTTTCCCCGCGAACTGGAAAAGAGGGTCACTTAATGAAAGAGTTTACTAAGAACCGACAAGGTAATGCGAATCAGGGAAATAGAGCCCAATCTTCATCAATTGCTCCACCAAACATAACTGCATCTAGAGGAGCTACTTCAGGGGCAGGCGGAGGAGCAAACCATATTTATGCTATCACAAGTCGGCAAGAGCAAGAGAATTCTCTAGATGTTGCCACTGGTATGCTCAAAGTCTTTACTCTTAATGTGTATGATTTGGTAGACCCAGGAATGAGTTTAGCAAATCATCTTTTCTGGCTCCTTATGTTGCAAAGAAATTTGATGTTTTTCCTAAGAAACTTTGTGAGCCCTTTTATGTTTCTACACTTGTTGGTGAGTCTATTCTAGCAGAGAGAGAGTCTATCATGATTGTACCATTTCTGTCAATCACAAGAACACCAGGGCTGATTTAGTTGAGTTAGACATGGTAGATTTTGATGTTATTCCTGGTATGGACTGGCTTCATGCCTGTTATGCCTCCATTGACTGTAGAACTCGAGTTGTCCAGTTCCAGTTTCCAAATGAGCCATTTATAGAGTGGAGTAGTAGTTCAGCAGTGCCTAAGGGTCATTTCATTTCGTACATTCAGGCAAGAAAGTTAGTTTCCAAGGGTTGTGTCTATCACTTAGTCCGAGTTGATGACTCTACTATAGAGACACCTCCTATTGAGTTAGTTTTGGTTATGAGTGAGTTTCTAGAAGTCTTTCTTGATGATCTACCCAGAGTCTCTCCTGAGAGAGAAAGAGATAGACTTCGGTATAGATATTCTTCCTGATACTCGTCCTATATCTATTCCTCCATATAAGATGGCTCCAGCAGAGTTGAAAGAGTTAAAAGAACAGTTGAAAGATCTCCTTGATAAGGGTTTTATTCGACCAAGTGCCTCACCTTGGGGAGCTCCGACCTTATTTTTGAGGAAGAAAAATGGTTTCATTAGAATGTATTTAGATTATTGCCAGTTGAACAAGGTTACCATCAATAATAAGTATCCTCTTAGGAGAATTGATGATATTTTTGATCAACTTTAGGGTACTACCTGTTTCTCTAAGATAGACCGCAGATCAGGCTACCATCAGTTGAGGGTAAGGGAATGTGACATTCCAAAGACAACATTCAGGACCCGTTATGGTCAGTATGAGTTCCTAGTTATGTCTTTCGGTTTAACTAATGCACCTGTAGGTTTCATGGACCTTATGAATAGAGTATTCAAGCCTTATTTAGATATGTTTGTTATCGTATTCATTGATGACATACAAATCTATTCAACGAATGAGAAAGATCATGCTAGCCATCTTAGAATAGTTCTCCAAACTCTAAGGGATAGGGATTTCTATGCTAAGTTCTCAAAATGTGAGTTTTGTCTTGAGTTTGTGGGATTCTTAGGCCACATTGTTTTCGGTGATGGAATTAGAGTTGATATCCAGAAAATAGAGGCAGTGCAAAATTGGCTTAGACCCACATCTCCAACCGATATTAGGAGTTTCTTGGGGTTGGCTGGATATTTTAGAAGGTTCGTAAAGGGGTTCTCATCTATTTCATCTCCTTTGACCAAGTTGACTCAGAAAACAATGAAGTTTCAATGGTTTGAAGCTTGTGAGAAAAGCTTTTAGAAATTGAAAATGAGGTGGACTACTACTCTAGTATTGACCTTACCTGAAGGTATTCAAGGTTTTGTCGTATATTGTGATGCATCTAGAGTTGGGTTGGGTTGTGTGTTAATGTAGAATGACAAAGTTATAACTTATGCCTCCAGACAACTTAAGGTTTACGAGAAGAATTATCCAACCTGATGATCTAGAGTTGGCTGCTGTAGTATTTTCCTTAAAAATATGGCGTCACTATCTTTATGGTGTTCATGTGGATGTGTTCACCGATTACAAGAGTGTTCAGTATGTGATTAACCAGAAAAAGCTTAATCTCAAATAGCGAATGTGGTTATAGTTACTCAAGGATTATGACATGAGTAACCTTTATCACCTAGGTAAGGCTAATGTTGTTGCTGAGGCCTTGAGTAGATTGTCTATAGGTAGTACCGTCCATTTTGAAGAAGATAAGAAAGAGTTAGCAAAACACGTGCATAGGCTTACAGGATTGGGAGTTTGCCAAATTGATTCCACAGAAGGAGGGGTAGTGGTGATGAATGGGGTTGAATCATCATTAGTGTCTAAAGTTAAAGAGAAACAAGACCAAGATCCTATTTTTCTTGAATTGAAGGAAAATGTTCATAAGCAAAAAGTAATGGTTTTAAAACAAGGGGTAGATGGTGTATTGAGGTATCAAGATAGGTTGTGTGTACCAAGGGTGGATGAACTCCAAGAAAGGATCATGGAGGAATCTCATAGCTCTAGATATTTTACCAATCCGGGTTCCACAAAGATGTATCGCGATTTGAGAGAAGCTTATTGGTGGAATAGTATGAAGAAAGGCATTACAGAGTTTGTTGCTAAGTGTCTGAATTGCCAACAAGTTAAAGTAGAGCATCAAAGACTTGGTGGTATGGCTCAAAATATAGAACTTCCAGAATGGAAGTGGGATATTATCAATATTGACTTCATCACAGGTTTACCAAGGTCTCGCAGGCAACATCCTATTTGGGTGATTGTTGATATAATGACAAAATCAACCCACTTTGCCGGTAAAGACTACCCATTCAACAGAAGATTATGCTAAGTTGTATATTCAAGAAGTAGACAGACTTCACGGGGTTTCGTTATCGATTATTTCAGATAGAGGAGCACAATTTACTGCACAGTTCTTGAAATCCTTTCAGAATGGGTTCAAAGGTGAATTTAAGTATTGCCTTTCATCCTCAGACAGATGGTCAAGCAGAGCGCACTATTCAGACTTTAGAAGATACGTTGAGGGTCTGTGTGATTGATTTCAAGGGGAATTGGGATGATCCCCTACCTCTCATTTAATTCGCTTATAACAATAATTACCACTCTAGCATCAAGATGGCTCCTTATGAAGCTTTCTATGGAAGAAGAAGCAGATCTCCTATTGGATTGTTTGAAGTTTGTGAAGCTCGGTTGATAGGACCAGACTTAGTTCATCAAGCTATGGAGAAAGTGAAACTAGCGCAGAGTCGTCATAAATCCTACACTGATGTTAGGAGGAAGGAGTTAGACTTTGAGGTAGATGATTGGGTATACTTGAAATTTTCACCTATGATGGGTGGTATGAGACTTGGTAAGAAGGGGAAGCCTAGTCCCCGGTATATTGGTCCATACAAAATATCCAAGAGCATTGGCAATGTAGCTTATGAGTTAGAGCTACCACAAGAGTTAGCAGCAGTCCATCCGGTATTTCATATTTCCATGTTGAAGAAGTGCATGAAAGATCCTTCACCTATCATACCAACTTAAGATATTGGTATCAATGATAGCGTGTCTTATGAGGAGATCCCGGTTCAGATTCTAGACCATCAGGTTCGCAAGTTGGGACCAAGGAAGTAGCAACAGTCAAAGTTCTTTGGAGAAACCAGTTTGTTGAGGAAGCTACTTGGTAGGTTGAGAAAGATATGAAGAAGAGATATCCATATCTCTTTGAGCCCGGAGAAATTCCAGATCAAGGTACTGGTTCTCTTCTTAGTACTTTTTTTAAACAATGATATGCTTAATGTGTTAGATTTGCTTGTTCAGTGTTTGAGCTGAATGTTAGATGTTACACCCTTAGCCTATTAAGAGTAATCTCATTCGAGGACGAATGTTCCGAAGGGCGAGATATTTTAATACCTCACAATATGAAAGAACTCGAAAGAGTCATTTTTGGAAAGAATAAAAAATCTGGAAATTGGTTAAGTTATGTTAAGTTTGAGTTTTGGGTCAACTTCAAACGACCTTAACTTCTACCTCTGGATGAGTTTGGTGTGCTACCAGATACCGTAGGAAATATCTTTGAATTATCTTTCTAACACAGCTGATATTTATCAATTCCGAGTTCGTATGAGTACGCTATGTCCATTTTAAGTTGGGCTGTCTAGATAAGAAAAGTCAAAACTGGATTTTGGAAGGGTATTTTGGTGTTTTCCATACCCGATTAATTCATTTCGTTTTTAGAAGTTTAATTGGGGTCTAATCAGAATTAGATCAGCTTATGCATTTACCAAAATACGCTAAGGCTTGGATAAAAGAAAAAGGAGGAGAATGGAGAAGAAAAGTTCAAGATTCGTCAAGTTCTTGCGATTTTGGTTGTGGATTGCGCCAAAGATTCAATCCTACGAGGTATGTGAGATCACATAGCATTGGGTTAGTTCACCTCTGCACCAATCATGATTCAATTCAGCATAATTGTGTATTTGAAAGAAAAGATTATGAGTTCTTGGTGAAATTTGTTTAAGTTCTAGTGGGTTCTTGTTGTTGAAGTTGTTGAGTTTCTTGAGTTTGATATGACATTAGGTGTGATTTCGAGTATATTCTTACATATTTTGGTGATATAGTCGAATCTAAGTGTTTGTGAAATGAACCAATTGAATCTAGAGGGTTTAGAGATGAAAAATGAGCAAGATAATTTGGGGATTTTCTGGGGAGGGGGCTGCGGCGCACGCCTCTCAGAGCACCCCAAAGGGAACTCTAAAGTTTGGGCTCTGGGGCGCCTCGCCAGCTACTATTCCCCAACCCAACTTTTGAATTTTACCCCTAGACGGATCTCTCACTCTTGATGAAGAAAAAGACTTCAGCTTTAAAGATCCGATCTTGTCTTCACTCACCGATTCCTTTAATAAGAGGAATGCCCAGAATGCGGGTGCGGATGGGGATTCCCCAATAGATTCTACAGATTCGGATTTGGATGCCCCTGCGCATAAACATATGGATAGGGATGCCGATTCAGATGCGGCTAGAAAGGCCTCTACTCTACAAACCAAGTCTTTCTGATAAGGCACCCGGTTCCTTCTTTTTTGATGTCAAAGACCAAAAGCTACGCGCAAATTCTCATTGGATCTGGGTTGTTCTTAACAACGATGGCTATTTATTTAAGTCTTCGATTTATGTGTTATTTATCCATTCCTACTTTTTTTATGCCAATGTTGGTGACTGGAGATAACTCTCTTCAATTATTCCTGGGATGGGAGGGAGTAGGTCTTGCTTCATATTTGTTAATTCATTTCTGGTTTACACGACTTCAAGCAGATAAAGCAGCTATAAAAGCTATGCTTGTCAATCGAGTAGGTGATTTTGGATTAGCTCCTGGGATTTTGGGTTGTTTTACTCTATTTCAAACAGTAGACTTTTCCCATCAGACTTTGACTTTCTCTTGTATAACCACTTGCGAGCCGATACACAAATTTCGAAATCAAAATTTCCAGAGCGCTAGGGTTGCCAGGCCTTTTACCTTTTCCCACTTCTTTCCATTTGAGTTCCCTAGCAACATACCCAAGTTTTCTAGTTGATTTATACACTTTAAGGTACCTCTAAAAATCATGAAATCATCCATAAACATGAGTAATGATCCTTGAATCTACAATTCAATTCTAGGAAAGTTAAGAGTCAAGTTAAGAGAAGTTCATAGAGTCTTCCAAAAGTCTTTTACAAACGTTTTAACTTTGTTTTAAGGCTTGAGTTTTGAGTTGAGTGAAGAGTAAGATTAAAGTTCATCTCTTCAAAGGATTATACGAGAACTAAGTATTCCCAACAGTTGAAATGTTTTCACATTTAAACAAGAGAGGAAACACTGATTTCCAAGAGAGCCTTTGAGCTAGTTTTGAGTAATTATCTCGAATCACAAAAAGAGTTTTTGTTTTTAAAACATATGAGCTGAGTGTATTTTGGGAGTAGCATTAAGCACCGATATGTGGACAAGTTCATAATAACTCAAGTCTCCATAAACCACGTAGCCATCGTGGGTAAGAAAGGGTCATATTTTTAAGATGATTCCTTAGTGATTTTTAGCATAGACTAGTGGATCCACTTAGTTGAGTCATTCTATATCATGGCAAGGTATATGACGGTTCTAGCAACATGGGCGAGATGTTGTTTCATCACTTTAGCTCATAGTGGTGGTTGCCGGTTAGAAAAACTCCCATAGTATTATATTACTTTATATGTAAACTGAGTTGCTATTGTATTTCTTTAATACATTGAGTTGTCACCTACTATTTTAAATGCCTTGTCTAAACTGCGCCTTTATTGTTGTTTTACTTTGCATTTGAGTTAAGTATCCATGAGTTGAGTAAAGCTAAGGTAAGTGTTCTCTTTATATTTCCTCTCAAGCTTATGTCATGTTTAGTTTTCCCCTCACATGCTCGTACATTCAATGTACTGATGTCATTTGGCTTGCATCATTTTATGATGCAAATACAAGTAACCAGGATCAGCATCCAGCGTCTCATTAATCCAGTTGAGCACTCAGAGTCAGTTATTGAGCCTCTTTGCTTTACGGAGGATCCCTTTTTACATTGTTTTTAGTACTTCAGTTGTTAGGATGATCGGGAGTCTTGTCCCAACATCCCTCTTTGTTTTAGAGGCTTCATAGATGGATAGTTATAGTTCTTTAGTCTTTCCATTATCAGTTGTTGATGTTAAGACTTGAGTTGCCATTTCGGCTAGTCTAATATTTCTTAAGATATTGCATGAGTTATCTTTTGAGATTGTTTTCTTGTTATTTAAGTCTTCCTCTATAAGTTAAGTCAGGCTAAGGTTCGCTTGGGGCCTGCAATGGTTATCGAGTGTCAGTCCCACTTAGGGGGTAGTCTCAGGGTGTGACAATTCTAAAACTCTACTTTCTATCTATGAAACCTCTAAATGACAAAGATGGAAGTCGAGACAAGACCCACGACATCCTAACAAAACTTAAAAGTAAATGACACCTCCAGAAGCAAGGAGGTTCACCATAGCTAACTTGAACTCCATGTGGTATCAACGATGCACTTGTTGATGACCCTGAATAACTATATCTGCATCATGAAATGATGAAGGCTAAATGGCTTAGTACGTGGATTGTACGAGCATACAAGGGGAAGACTAAAACATAACATAAGTTTGAACTTGATAAAAAGGAATCATACTTACCTCTTCATAACTCACTCAACTAAACTCACTCAAGAATAAGATACTAAACTCAAAGATATGATACTCAACTCAAAGGTACTCGACTTTGGATACTCAACTCAAGATAAAGCAACAATAAAAGATGCAATATATGAAAAGCTTTTAAAACGGTAAATAGAAACTCAATGTATAAAAGAATACAATAATAACTCAATTTGTATATAATAAAATATAATATAACTCTGTGGGAGTTTCTCTAACCGACAACTATCATAATGAGCTATGTGATAATATAACATCTCGCCCACTCTGCCAGAACTCTCCTATACTTTGCCATGATATAACACCTCTCAACTAAGTGGATCCACTAGTCTATGCTAAAAAGCATTAAGGAATCATCTAAAAAATATGACCCTTTCTACCCATGTTGGCTACAAAGTTTATGGAGACTTGAGTTATTATGAACCCGTCCCCATATTGGTGCTCAATATTACTCCCAAAATATACTCAGCTCATATGTTTAAAAACATAACTCTTTCTTTGATTTGAATTAATTACTCAAAAACTAGCTCAAAGGCTCTCTTGGAAATCTCAGTTTCCTTTCATCTTAAATGTGAAAAAATTTACTCTTGGAATACTTAGTTCTCATATATCATTTTAAAGAAAATGAACTCAACTCTTCTCTTTCTCAAAAACATTTCAAAAATCATATTATAATATGATCAATGATGACTCGAGATGTCATACTGCATAAACATTGATGGTATATCTAGATACCATACTGCTCATACATTGATGGTGTTATACCCCATTTTAGCTCGAGGTTTAAACGGTGTACAACATATTGGTGAATCTTAATGCTATTTTATAGAGTCGCCACCTAATTATGTTAAAAGTGAATTAGGACACCTATTTTGCTAAAGTTAGTGCTAAGTTAACTCTATATTAATGTCTACTTAACCTTTACAATTGTAAGTAAGGGTTCTAAATTATCCTAAAGGGAAGGTGTAAGGCATCCTTTAAGATCCGTTAAAAACAGTTAACAGGCCAAACTTAGGTTAATTAATTTTAAAAGGAAGTGAGTGCTTAAAGAATGTGAAAATTTGTAAGTTGGAAAATATTTAATCATTTGAAAACACATTGAATTCAGAGTAAATAAAAAGAATGTCATTTGCTTAAAACAACTTTACTTAATCAGAAACTTATTGCTAAAAGTTTGAAAATAATTTATTTCTCTTTTAAAAAAAAAGTACTTATAGTAGCACACATTGAAATGTTTTAAACTTTGAACCAAAGTTGATTCCTTTCTTTTAATTTTTTTTTTTAGAAGTGAAAACCACTATAAAATAAGGAAAAAAAGCATTAATAACTTAGAACTAAAATAAAGGTTCACAAACGTAAAACCTATAATATGCTAGCTAATTGAAACAAAAATTAACACATATCAAAAACGCATAAGCAAGTTTAACAAATAAACGCATATAATAATAAGAATAATAATAATAACATAAGAAGCCATATAAGCAACGCAAAATGAGTTTTGCTTGCTTTCGTTGCTATTCAGGTAGTCTAAGATATAGTGAAGACTCCATATAGGGGTATGCTGTTGTCGACTCCACAAGACTCTAATTTTGCTAGAGTCTTGAATTGGGACTCCAATTTTGCTCCAAAGTTCATGCAAATAAAGAGAAGGTAAAGAGATTAGTAAGACCATTCTACTTTAAACAAAAATTAATAAGTCAAAGATAGAGCCAAGTAAAATGCGAAAACATGCAAATGCCTAATCAAGATACTCGCCTTGCAATTGATTATTTTAAAATCAAACTCAAAATTTACAGCCACCAACACGTTTTAGGTGAAAAATTAATTTCCGACTTTAACAAGTTTAAACTTCAAAAGAACTTACCTTTCAAGCCATAAGTTTTGACATTAATTTTTAAAGTAGCCAATACTAATTATTTATGATGAACTAAAAATAAATCCATACACATATATCTAATAGAGAAAGAACATAGGCCACCAGAGGCTATTAATAGAGAAAGAAAAAAGACAAAGAAGTAGCTTAAAATCAAGTTCATATATAGCAATATAAAAAAGTTACAGGCAGTGATCAAGATATGCTTATAGTCATGCTATTACTTAGTTGCTAAACATGTTTTTTCCTATTTCTAGTTAAAACAAAGAATATTTTAAACAAAATAAAAACATTTCTAACAAATTAATTTAACAGAATGAATTATTGCATACCAAATTTTTAGACATTACAGATATAAGATTTCATGTAAATAGAATCATATTATCTAATACCCAAAGGAAACAGAGCTTCAGCGCTATACTAATCTCGAAAGTAATTTAAATACATTTCGGCATCAACAGTTATCATAAATAAACTAAGAAAAAATTACTTGCAAGACATGAATGTTTAAAACATGCCTGATATTTCATAATAGAGATGAAGAAATAAAAGAAAATAAAAGAGGAGAATGCCACCTGTTGCGGGGTAGTGAACGGGATGCTTTGGTCGAAGGTCTATGTTCGAACAACTACAAACTCGAGCAAGCTTGAGAATAGAGTTTCAGACAATATCGAAAGAGAATGTAAAGACGATATTTTAGAGCAAAGAACTAGTGATTAAAAGTGTTGCGGAGGCAGAAAGCTTTTTTTAAAAAAATGAATGTCAAGGCTGCTATGGAAGACAAATCTCCCCTTTAAGACGAGTGCAAATGCGAGTATTTAAAGTGGCGAACTGAGGCTTCTCCTTGAGGTTTTGGGCAGGATTTTAAGAATGAACAGCGGTTTGAATTTGAACGTTTGAAATAAAAATCCATCTCTGAACTCCTCTATCCCAAATTGCCAAGATCTCTTGGCATCTTCTGCTGGTCAAATCTGCCACGGAGGGAGAAAGGAGAAAAGTTGATGGAGTTATTAAAGCTTGTACAAAAATTGAGAGGAGCCTCTATCCAAGGTGAAATTTTAGCCAAAAATGGAGGAGAGGGCTGGCATTTTAGAAAGAAGATGACCTAAAATCATTTTGGGGTCTTTGAGATTTGTCTGATGAATGAGCTGGTTTGGCCCTTTCTTTTGCTTGGGCTGTTTTTTTTTAGACAAATTTTGACATAAATGGGCTGAAATATTTGTCGTTTTTTGTGGGGGGTTTTGGGCCGATTTTTGGTCTATTTTCAAATGGATTTTGGTGTAACAAGTGGGTTGAAACGATGGCCTAAATTATGGGCCTTTTCCTTCTTCTTTTAAATTATTTTTGGCTTCTAACTTGATAACTAATACAATATATGTTATAAGATGACAATTAATATTTTACAAACTAAAGATATCAATATTATGATTTTACGTTAATATAAAATATAGATACAAAATATCGATTTGTAATTAACAAAGCTTGAAATAAAAATGACGATAATCGATTACTTAAAAAAATGGTGTAAAAAGCTTGTATTAGTAATTTCGATAATAAAACATATAATTTTAGTAGTAAATAGTCGTAATAGTAAAAATAGTTGCGAAAAAAGGATAATTTGATACGTTATTAAATTAGAAGCTCAAAAACAATAGATCGAAAGAAAGGAGGGTCAAAATTCGGTGTCAACAGATGGCATACTCGATTTTCATACTAATCATGTTTTAGAAAACTCTTTTCTCAAAGCTCATCTTTACTTTCTCAAAATTCAGTTTAAGAACTCAAGTGTTGGCTTTAAAAATCTTTTTAAAATTTACAACTCAGATCATAAGTTTCATGTGGAATTATGAACATGAACGACTCAACTCAGGGATCTTAATAACAATAAAGAACCTCAGTACTCCGAACTCAAGACTCAATGATACTACTCATCTCTAGACTGCTCGACTCATAGGGTTCATGCAGAATTATGGGCATGAACAACTCAACTCAAAAGGGTTAGGAACTCAAACTCAAGACTTAGAACTTGAAGATATTACTCCTCTCAAAGATGCTCAAATTATGAAGTTCTTGTGGAATTATGGGCATGAACGACTCGAATCGAGGGTCTACATAATAATATGGAACTGGTGTATACAAATCTTCTCATTCTCATACTTACTTCCTCATAACTTAGTTCAAATCAATAGTTGATCTCAAAGGATTCACAATTGAACTCGAAGACTTTCTTGAACTCTACTTTTAACTCTCTCTTGAATGTGAATTATGAATTCAAGAATTATGGTTCATGATATGAAGGATCTAGTGATGATAAAGTAGACTCATGAATACATTTTCCTCATTATCATATGCACTTGCTCGAGTACTCTTGAAATAAGCTATTAGAAATTGTAGAAGACTCCTCAAAAAGACTTCAAGGGACTCTCTAAAAATGTTCGGAAGAAATCTCAAAATTTAACTCTTAGCTCTACCTTGAATTTGAGTTATGACTTAAAGGTTGTGATTTGTGATAGGAAAGATCTCGTGATGCACAACTCTAAATTCGATAAAATTTCCTCAAGAACTCATCAATCTTATCTAAACTCAAGAACGAAAGCCAATTTCAAGAACATAATTCAAGAACACCAAACTTTCAACTTTCTAGAACGAATTTCGCTGAAATAAACTTGATTGGCGTGTGGGTGAACAAACCCAAAACTATGGAAGATTATATACCTGAAAGACCCATCTTCTTGAAGAACTTGAAGGAAAATCTTGGAAGAAGAACCCTAGCCTTAGCATTTCTTGAATTCCTTAAGCGTATAAATTTTGGAGTTAATGAGAGGGTTTGATTTAAGAAAACAAATTTTTCTACTCATATAGGGTAATATAGATGACCTCCTAAGGGTTTTTAGGACCAAAATACCCTTTAATAAATAAATAAAATGAGCTGGGAGTCGGAATAATTTTTCAGCAGGCAGTGAGGTCTGTATTGGCTCCATAACGCGGAGCCATCGCGAAGCTGCTGCTACGTTTGTGCGTCGTTAGTAAATCAGTCATAACTTTTACTCAGAGCTCAAAATTTAGCAAAGTTGGTGGCATTGGAAAGAGGACTCTGAGACCTTTAATTTTCCATCTTGTAGCTCAGCTAACTCATCTAGTACTAGCAGTTATGGTTGTTTGAAGTTGACTCAAAACTTAGAAGAACTAGGAATGACTTGAATGATTTTCTCTTTGGTTCTTCTTGGAACTCAAGGTGCTACATCTAGTGACCTTAAAACACATGAAATTTAAATTCCACGGTAAAATCCTACTCACAACGAAGGATGGTTCGAGTCTTAGTTCATAATTTTTTTTGGGGTGTTACAGTAAGTATTTCAACAACATCAATTAGAACAATCAGGGTTTTTTTTTTAAAAAAAAGAACAATAAATGTAACTAACTATAGATGTTAATCATCTTAAAATGTTTTATATAGCTGGTGTTGCTGAGATTTATTTGTTGAATCACATTAGAAGAAAATATAAGTGTAAATAAAAAATATAACTATCTATCGTGTGTGTGTGTGTGTGTATATATATATATATAAAACATCTCGCTAATTGAAATAACTAGTAAGAAGTTAAAAATTGGAAATAGTCATTTTTGGAAAAAATCTAGAAATTGTCAAGTATGTTAAGTTGAGTTTTTGGTCAACTTAAAACGAACATAACTTCTAGATCAGGAGGAGTTAGCTGTGTTTCCATATATCGTAGCAAAGATCATGGAATAATCTTTCCAACGCCGCCGAGTTTACGCGATTCCGATTTTGTATAAGTGAGAAATGACCATTTGAAGTTGGGTTGTTCAAATAAGGAAAGTCTAATCTGGATTTTGGAAGGGTAATTTAGTCTTTTCCTTACCTAATTATTTTAATCCGTTTTTAGGAGTTTAATTGGGGTCAAATCAGATTTTAGTTAGTTTAGAATAGTTGAAGTTCACGCTAGGGCTGGGAGAAAAGAGAAAAGAGGAGAAAGGAGATGAAAAATCAAGAATCGTTAAGAACGTTCGAGTTTGGTAGTGGATTTCGCCAAGGATTCAATCCTACGAGGTATGTGAGATCACATAGCATTGCGTTTGTTCACCCACGCGCCAATCATGATTCTATTCAGCGAAGTATATTAGATTTGAAAGTAAATCCTTTGAGTTCTTGATGAAATTCGTTTGAATTCTTGTGGGTTGTATTGTTGAAGTTTTCTTGAGATGTGATTCATGTTTCCAGGTGTAATGTCGATTTTAATCTTGTTTATATTTAGGGTATAATCGATTCAAGGTGTTTGGGGAAAGAACTAAGTCGAAATAGGGTGTTTAGAGATGAAAAATGAAGAAGAAAAGTCGTAGGGTACCTGGGCAAGAGCCTGGGGCTCCGCCCCTCTCAGAGCCCCAAGAAGTCAGCCTCAGAATTTTGGGCTCTGCGGCACCGCGCCAGCTAGAGTCCCCCAACCCCAGCCTTTGAATTTCAAGGGCTGGCACCCCGCGCCTCTTAGAGCGCCATGGACGCTAGTTCTTCCCATTTTTCCCCTACCTTTCCGTACTAGTTGCTTAGCAACGTACCTATGTTTTCTAGTTCATTCCAACACTCTAAGGTACGTCTAAACATCATGAAATCATCCATAAACATGAGATCATGAACCTTGAATCCATAATTCAATTCAAGGAAAGTTAAGAGTCAAGTCTTTAAGTTAAGAAACAAGTCAAAAGAAGTTCATAAAGTTTTCAAAAGTCTTTCGCAAATGTTTTAACTTTGTCTTTAGACTTAAGTTTCGAGTTGACTTAAGAGTTAAGAGTAAATTTCGTTTCATCAAAGATTATACGAGAAAATAGCCAAAAGCCCCCTCAACCTATTAGCCAATTCTCAACTACACGCTTATTTTATACGGGGTCCTATTACCCCCCTGAACTATTTAAATATGAAATAATCACCTCCCTAAAATGTCATAACCAATTTTATGTCAAATTTGTGTAGCACACGCAATGAATCACTGTATATTCAATTTTTTAATTCTTTTTTTTTTTTGCTATAAATTATAAACCTAATCAAAATAATAATTTAATAATCCCCGTAAAATTATGTAAAATTTCCTTTTTTATCAAATCTGAATATTACAATATATAAAAAATGCTTTCAAATAGAGATTGTTTTTTTTTTTTCAAAATACTAATGATTAATTTAGAAAATAATAAGAGAAAATGAGGAAAAGATCTCTACACCAAATTAATTAAAGAATAAGAACAACTCAATAGCTAGTCTACATAAACTTTCAATTTGAAATCGATCCCATAAACAAAAACCCACAAATAAGTATTCACAAATGTGGGAGTGAAAAACAAATTTTGTAAGAATGAAATTAGAAAGTGAAATTTTTGAGCTTCATATATGAAAGTTTCTTATGAGTTAGGTGATTGTTGTTGCTAAAAACGATTGATGTATGATTAACTTATCATAAATTAGTAGCTACAAACTGATTTGGAGCTCCTAGAGACGAAATTTAGAAGACCACCATTGAAGAACTTTGAGAAAAACTTGAAGAAATTATGAAATATGTATAACAATTTTATGATATAAGAAAAGGGAAAGAATTAAAAAAATGAATTAATTATATAATATCCAATGAGAGACTGCCACATGGACTATTTTATTCAATTTTAGTCATTTATGTCTTTTTCTTAACCCTTACGCGCTTACAAGAGGTGCATTCACCTTCTTGGACAAGTCAACGTTAAAGGGTCACAAAATATCGAAAATAAAAAATTCAGAGGGGGTAATAGGACCCCCGTGTAGTATAAGTGTGTAGTTAAAAATTGACTAATAGGCTAGGGGGACATTTGACTATTTTCTCTTTATACTAGAACTAAGTATTCCCAAAAGTAAGAAATGTTTTCACATTTGAGCAAGAAAAGGATCATCGATTCCAAAAGAGCTTTTAAACTAAGTTTAGAGTAATTATCTCAAACCAAAGAAAAAAGTTTTGTTTTAGAAACATATGAGCTAAGTATATTTTTAGGAGTAGTATTGAGCATCGATATGGGGATGCGAGTTCATAATAACTCAATTCTCTATAAACCATGTAGCCATCAAGGGTAGTAAAGGATCATACTTTTTAGATGATTCCTTAAGTGATTTTTAGCATAGGCTAGTGTATCCACTTAGTTAAGGCGTTAAATATGACGACTAAGTATAGGACAGTTCTGGCATCGTGGGCAAGACGTTGTATCACCACTTAGGCTCATAGTGGTGGTTGTTGGTTAGAGAAACTCCCACAGAAACTATTTTACTTTATTATATGAGTACAATTGAGTTTGTTATTGGATTTGTTTAACGAACTAAGTTGCTTTCTACTGTTTTAAAAACTTTCCATGTATTGCATGTGTTTTGTTGCTTTATATTGAGTTAAGTTTATTCATGAGTTGAGTAAATCCAAGGTAAGTGATTCTTTCAGATTCCTTTCAAGCTTATGTTATGTTTAGTCCCCCCTCACCCCACCCCCGCATACTCATAAATTCAATGTTCTGATGCTATTTGGCCTGCATCGTTGTTATGATGCAGACAGAGGTAACCAGGATCATCATCCAACATCTCGTTGATCCAGTTGAGCATTCAGAGTCTGTTGGTGAGCCTCCTTGCTTTTCGAAGTGCTTCTCTTTACATTGCTTTCTAGTATTTTAGTTGTTAGGATGATCGGGGGTGTTGTCCCAACATCCCTCTTTGTTCTAGAGGCTTTATATACAGTTAGTAGTTCAATTGTCTTTACATTGTTATTCCTGATGTTAAGACTTGAGTTGTCATTTTGGCTAAGTTATTATCTCTTAAGTTATTGCATGAGTTATGTTTCGTATGTTTAAGTATTTCGCTGAGTAAGTAAGACAGGCCAAGGGTTCTTTTGGGGCTAACAATGGTTCTCGAGTGCTAGTCCCGCCCAGGGTGTAGGCTCTGGGCGTGACAAACTTGGTATGAGATCCCTGAGTTCAAGAGTCCTAGGGATTCTATGAAGCCGTGTATGTAGAGTCCTATAGTTATCGGTGTGAAGCGCACCACATCTATAATTAGGAGGTTTCAACACTTGGGAAATTATCTCACTTCTTTCATATTCATTTCGTGCGATAGAGTTAATCTCTATAAAGTTTCTTTCTAACTCATGCTTGCTGATGAGTCCATGATTTGGACTCATATAGGGGTCTATTTTAATAGATTTAGTGTCCTGAAATGCATATTTTGTCTCAATAAGTGATGTAAATCCTTGAATTTCAGGTATTTGGACTTCGGGACAATGCATGAACACTATTAAGCAAGAAGGAACAAGGCGGATCAAAGAACGAAGAAATGAAGACTTGAGGATTGCCTAACCCATTAGGCGAGTCGCCGAATGGCCTTGGTCTCGCCTAATGTTCCACTGTGCGAAGCCTTGAAGGAGAAGATCTAGTCGGTGAGATAAAAGAGTAGTCGGCGTGCCGCCGAACAGTTCCGTGATGCAATGATTTATCGCCCAAATGTATAAGACCTCAAGGATACTGAAGTCAAAAGCAGAATGGAGATACAAATGACCAAAGGGCGGATCGGCGATCCCGACTTAATGCGCCGAGTGATCCTTCACAGCACACTTTTTAACAACTATAAATACTTGTTTGGATTTTCAATTTAGTATCAGTTTATCCAATTAGAAACCATTTTTAAAGTTATTCAGTTTTAGAACTTGGTTTTTGGAGACAATTTTCCTTAGATTTGGAGATTTTGAAGATTCCCATTTCGAAGAAATTGGAATTGGGTATTGAAGATTCTTCATCTTAGACATTTGTAAAGACCATATCAATCATACCCAATTGATGTAAACACATTTCGGTATCGATTTCTATCTGTTTACTATGTCTATCTAAAACCCCAATTCTTGGGGTGTGATAAATGTGATTATGGGTTGAATTAACTGCTGGGTATTGCTAATTGATTGTTTATTCTCTGTTTAAAAGTGATTTTGTTCGGCATTTGTGGTTGAAATTAATGGGTTGTAGTTGCAAATACAATCTTAACTTTGTGTTTTTGGCTTGCTCGAGAGAGAGGTCGTAAATCCAAAATTATTGAATCGATGGTCTGTGGGTATTGGGTTGACATGGGTTCAGCTCGAGAGAGTGAATCCTAAACCCTTTCCCACACATTCATCTTGAGAGAGTGAATGGACTAAAGCGAAGGCTGTGCTTCATTGCGGCTTATTGGTGTTCGAGAGAAACCAATTCGATTCAGGGTAAATTGTTCGAGAGAAAGTTTACCCCCACAAAAGTCTAGCTTATTCACTTATTTACAGTGGTTTACCATTAATTGCAATTACCCTATTGTTTACCTTAGCCCATAATCCTATCACATCCCAAGAATCCCGTCTCCATATTCATATTTTTGTGTTAATTGTTGTTTTTAATTGCTAGTTGACTATAAACCCCCCTTTGATACTTGACACATTTGTCACCCTTTAATTTATCATGCTTTTCTTCGTCAATGTTTATAGCTATGATGGACTTGAACACATTTATGCTTTTTATTGATTCTCAATTACGATCCCCTCCCTTGGGACTCGACCCCAACTCACTAGTTCGGTTATATTACTACTCACGATCATTGGAACTTGAACTGGAAGTAGTGTCCTGATACGTGAAATCAAAATGGCACCGCTACCGAGGAGTGGTGTTAGTTGAGAAATTTTAGTTAAGTTAAATCTTGTTCTTGTTAGGTATACTTCTACTTACTTTATTTTTAGTTTTGTTTTACTTGTTTGTGTGTTGAAACAGGAATAATGAGTGTAATTGGTGATTGTGAGCAAATGGATCACCTCCCGATAGAAGTGATTAGTTCAGGGATAATATCCTAACCTTCAAGCAATTGGAAGGTGAACGGATTCATGAGTCGTGGCTAAGGTTTAAAGCACTTCTGGTTTAATGCCCAACTAATGAACTTCCCGATGTAGTCCTCCTGGAATGTTTTTATAAAAGGCTTGGTTCTGGGAACAAAGTGTTGGCTGATCAACTTATCCCGGGTGGTATTGTGCAACAGCCCTATGTGATAGCAACTCAACTACTTGATCAGATGTCTGAAACAAACCAAGAAGTAGAGAGGGACTTCATGTTGACTGCACTGATAGCTCAAAAAGATAATGGAGATTGAAGTCCAATGCAAAATGAGTGATAGATACATCCCTACTCATGAGCGAAGAAGACCTAAGGACGATGAGGGTAGACATGTCGAAGGAATGCTCTCAATCATTCTCTAAAATGTAAATGAGCATGATAGAGTGCTACAAAAGATGAATGAGAATGTAGAAGTGCTAAATCAGATTATTTGCTCTCATTCCAGATCTATCCAGCTGCTTGAGAACCTTATGGGTCATACGCTGCCACATCTCTACCTGTGACAAACAGGGGGTTTTCCTAGTAATACTATGGCTAACCCCATAAATGAGGTTTAAGTGTTGACTTGCATCGTGCCACGACGTTAACTAAGAAGCTTATTGGGAGGCAACCTAAGGTTTTATTGCATTATTTTTGTTTTAGAAATAATGGTGTGGTGATTGTGCAGGTTAAAGTGTGGCAAGTGTTTGAAAAGTTCAGGTTGACGAGCTAAAGGTCCAGTCGGCGCAACGCCGAAGAGGTCGGCGACCCCGACCCAGACCGCCGTTGGACTCAAGACAATTTCAAAGTGGATTATGTAAAACTTACTGAGCACAAGAAATTATTAGCGAGTCGTCGAGTGGTTCGGTGAGCACGACTAATGTCGTAGAATGGGCACGAACTGGACAGTTTTTAAAAGACCAAAGGTTTAAATTTTCAAACTTCTTCACTTTCCCTCACTTTCGACTTTTCACAAACTCACACCCACTTAGTATTTTCTATATTTCTTGATTTATTACTGTATTTTGTTAATTGATTTGTGCTTGGATTTGGATTGCATTGCTGCCTAGCATTTCAATCTTATTTTTAACGGCATAAAAGGTTGGTTTTCTGAACCCCGAAATTATTTTTGTCGAATTTGTACTCATTTGCGATGACATTATCCTGTTGAAGTGTGTTGGGCCTCTATGATAGGATTAGTATGTTTGGTTGCCTATTTTAATTCGATAATCTTGCATGTATTACCTTTAATATTAGATTCCTGTAATCTGGTGCTTTAAAATTAATTAAATCTTATGGGGTTATGCCTGCATGTCGTAGGGTTTAGTTGGGTGAAGTCTGAGTAACCCGTATTTGTCCCGAATGACGTAATTTTCCCAATGATAGAACAGATGACGTCATTCTTAAGGGCAAAAGTCATCAATTGGCCAAATTTGGTAAAATCGGGAGAAGTCTGAGTATCCTGGGGTAATGGGTGTTACGGGTCTTTTTTGAATTTGAGTTGTGCAAGTTTTGATTTTGTTTTCAAGGATTGCGGGGTTGAATTCGAGAAGTTGGGTTAAAAATAGGCACGTTGGGTCTTTTGGCGAGCTGGATCGAGCTTGCCGAACTATTCAGCGGTTCACCTAATTTCCTCATCTCGCCTTTAACTTCATGCTTTCTTTGATGTTTGCTTTGTAACTTTCGGTGAGAAGCCTGAGGTCGCCGAAAACACTCGGCAACTCGCCAAAAGACTTCTGGATCCCCCTTTGTCTGCGCCCCTGAACCCTCTTTGCACTTTAACTTTTGGCGGACTAAATCTTGCTCGCCGAATGCTGTTGGCGATTCACCGAAAGGCCTTTATCATCGCCAACATACCAAAATTTAAGAGCCAATCCTTTCAGCAAGCTCGATCTAGCTCGCCAAAGTGATTCGGTGACTCGCCGACCGGATTGGCGAGTCTGTCTGCAACTGTGTTCCTGTCATTTTAACTAGAAGATTTCTAATTATTTCCTGATGTTTTGCAGACATGGCCAGATCTAAAGTTGCAGGAAGAAACATGCCACCCTGAAAGAAAGCAAGGGGGATTACACTCAATGAGGATGCAAGTACATCCAGGGGCAAGGCCACTAAAGTTCCCACAACTGGTGGGAAAGGAAAAGGCAAAGAGAAGGCACCTGCGTCACCGGAGGTCAGCTCCGACAACGATGGCATCTATGCCACACACCGCACTACTTCTGAAAATGAGGATGAGCATCAGGAGAACCAGTCTATAGCTTCTGATGATTAGGAGCTTGTAGCATCGCAGATAGTAGAGCTACGATATAAAATGTTGAATGATCCATCTAGGATCCAGACTCCTCAGGCTACCACTCCTCCTCCAGTTCTAGAGCAAACAGTAGTGCTTGCACTACTAGTACAAGGTCCTCCTCCCAAGTTGATGAACAGATTAAAGACTGAGGGGCTGAGGACGATTCTTGTGGAGAAGTGTCTGTCCACAGATGGGGTTATCAACAGGTACCCAGAGATAATGGATTGCCTGAAATCTCACAAGTTCAAAATCTTCACTAAACCCCGTGGCCCTTATATTCCAAGCTAGGTTAGAGAATTCTACAGTGCGTACAGTGCATTGACAGCACAAGAAAAGAATCCTACAACTAACTTCAAGTCGGTTGACTACGTGGTTGTCAGAGGTCGTAAGGTAAAGTGTGATATTGCTGCTCTCAACACAGTCTTGGGCGTATCCACACGTATTAATGATCATTGCCAGCATCTGATTAGAACAAAGAAGCTGGAAAATATGTAGAAGTGGTTAGCCCTACTAATTTCAGATGGTACTCCAAAGTGGTTGGAGGAAGGCGCTCCGATTAAAATGAAAGATCTGAACATAGCTGTAAGATTCTGGTTTGGCTTTATCAACAACACAAATATGCCAACCCAGAATGAGTTGATCATTCGCCTTGCCAAGGCAGCCTGTCTAGGCTGTATCATTAAGGCAACTAGGCTAACTCTAGGGATGATTATAGCACATGAGATGGTCATGAGGGCCAAGAGCGTCAAACTTCTCTCCTTTTTTCGATATTGGTCACAGAGTTGTGTAGAGATGCTCGGATACCTAGAGATGCTAAGAAGGATGTGGAAGTGATTCCCACATTCTCCAATGATATCCGGAGGATTGAGGAAGAATATTTGAAAGATGAAGCAGAGAGGAAGAAGATGGCAGCACCGATGGACTCTCCCCCGGTTGTGGACACATTACCTGTCGAGACTTATTTGCCTACTCCGGCCCATGGGCTTTCAGGTACTTCTTATGATGTACCTTATGTTACTCCATGTTCTTCTATTGCTACACCTCTTCCCAGACCTGCTGCTGCTGTCTCCTGGACTCCGATCAGCCAGGCTTCATTACTCCAGATAGGGGAGCTTACCCATTCTGCTGATCGTCGGGCTGCCAGACTAGAGGCCTCTATTCTAGACATGATTTAGACTGCCCTGGCTGATGCCATATCACCATTGAGCACTGCAATTGATGCCTTTGCAGCAAGGATAGTAGTGAGTGAACGTAGCCAATGGGCCATCGAGGAGGTGCCGGCCTTAAAGGAAACTATAGCTGTGTTGCAAAACAATGTAGATTAGCTGAAGTCCACCGATATGTCCATGATCTTCGGGACGATAGAGATCCCAGATGAGCCAGAGATGCCTCTGGACCACCGGAGATGAGGTTAGAGTTGAGCAGACATTTGAGCCCGAGTCTAAGGCAGAAACTGATGAGGAGATGCTTGAGGAGGCTGAGGGAGCTGCATATGAGGGCCTTACTAGAACAGAGGAGGTCATGGTAGATGCAGCTGTGTAGGATTCTATGGTAGATACATCCATGGCAGCTCCTGGTGGGTTTGGTACTAGTGTTCCTTTTGAGGTGACCCCGGACACTGAGGCCCGAGACCAGACTGATGCACCAGGCACTGATGCCCAGACAGATGGAGTGACTGCATTGACTGGATCCCCTCGTTACCTCCCTCTCTGTCTTACTTTTATTTTGACTTTTGGATAATTCTGTTTGCATTTGAGGACAAATGCTTTTATTTTTGGTAGGGTGAGGCCCTCCTTTTGTGTGACATTCGTGATTCTTGTTTTGTTTATATATTTGGGCTTTGAGCTAAAAATTGTTTTTTTTCACTACTTTTTATGGAAGGTTTGAGCTTGTAGCTCCGTGTTTATAATTGTGAATGATTTTTGACCCTTCTGAAATTGTTTTGCCACCTCTTGTTGTGTTGAATATGGCTGTTCTTTTGGAAATTTGAGTATCAGTTTTGATCAATACCGATGAATTGAATAGTGGTTATAATCGAACAAACACGAATGTGTGGCTACAATGAGGCTAAATGAAATTACATAGTCAATATGTGAACTCTTTGCATCTCATTGTGACTAGCCAAGTACAGGATTGAGTCTCTTGTGATGAGCTTTGCACACTAGCGAAAGTGTAGAGTCTTGTTTTGACAGTGGTGTCGATGCCTTGTGTGATGAGCATACTGTGAACCATGTATGATGACACCTAGAATTTGCCCCGTTAGTCCGGTTAACTAAGTGAAGCAATTTCTTAAAATGATTTTAGGCAACTTTAAAGAGTGTGAACCAATTTGACATTGTACCGCTTTTTGTGGCCCACCTTGTGAGTGTGTGAACTCCTTTTAAGCACCCCTTGAGCCTTACCATTTTCTTTGAAGAAACTTGATGAAAGCTTAACCTTTCTTGATCAATTACCCATAATCCTCATGATTTGTGACCTGTTTGAATAGCCAACTTAGGCCAAAAGCATAAGTTGGGGGTGTGGTGAAAAGAAAAGGTGAATCAAGAAAATGCAAAGAAGTCCCTTGTGCCCACGTTTTGAGCAAAATAGAACCCCTCCATATATAAAAAAGAAAAAAAGAAAAAAAGAATGAAAAAGTTGTGGAATAAAGTTGTGAGAATACAAAGAGAATGGGGTTTCCAACGATCCATGGAATATGAATAAGAAGTGACTATTGAGCTTGAATGAAAATGATGAAGAAAAGGGAAGAAGGTATCATTCACATCACATTGCATGAGGATTACAACCTAGGAGCCTAAATGACCATACCTTTGCACTCAGCCCCATTACAAGCCTTGAAAAAAAAAGACCTTTTTGATCTTGAATGAGCTGAAACAAAAGTCGATTGGAAAATAAGGGAAAACTTATGGGTGAAAATCATACATTTTGTTCACCTTTGTGAGTGTGAACGTTGCATTTGGTTTCGGAACTTTAAATTGTTGAATCATTGTGTGAGAATATGGAATCATTCTTTGTGTGAGGGCATTTGATCACCTTTGTTGAGCTTGAACTTTCATTTGAAGCAAGTAATGTGAACTTGAGATTCTTTGGTAATGGTGAGTCACAACTTGAATTTTTGAGTGTACAATTGATCATTGCATGAGAAAGTTGAGTCTTCTTGTGTGCATTCATGATTGAGTCTTATGTAGCACCGTTTGTGACATCTTTTTTGAATAGCTGAACTTGAGTTTTACTTGAGAACAAGCAAAAGTTTAAGTTGGGGGTGTTGATGAGTCCACGATTTGGACTCATTTAGGGCTCTACTTTAATAGATTTAGTGTCCTCAAATGCATATTTTGTCTCAATAACTGATGTAAATCTTTGAATTTTAGGTATTTTGACTTTGGGACAAAGCATGGACACTATTAAGCAAGAAAGAACAAGGCGGCTTAAAGAATGATGAAATGAAGGCCTGAGGATCGCCTAACCCATTAGGTGAGTCACTGAATGGCCTTGGTCTCGTCTAATATTCCAGTGTGCCAAGCGCTGAAGAAGAAGATCTAGTCGGTGAGATAAATGAGCAGTCGGCGTGTCACCGAACAATTCCGAGATGCAGTGATTTATCGCCCAAATGTATAAGACCTCAAGGATGTTGAAGGCAAAAGTAGAACGGCGATACAAATGACCGAAGGGCGGATCAACAAGTGTATCGGTGATCCCGACTTACTGCGCCGAGTGATCCTTCGTAGCACACTTTTTGACAACTATAAAAACTTGTTTGAATTTTTAGTTTAGTATCAGCTTATGTAATCAGAAACCATTTTTAGAGTTATGCAGTTTTAGAACTTGGTTTTTGGAGACAATTTTCCTTAACTTTGGAGATTTTGAAGATTCCCTTTTCGAAGAAATTGGGAGTGGGTATTGATGATTCTTCATCTTAGACGTTTGTAAAGACTATATCAATCGTACCCAATTGATGGAAACACATTTTGATATTGATTTCTACCTTTTTACTATGTCTAGCTAAAACACCAATTCTTGTGGTGTGATTATCTGATTATGGGTTGAATTAATTGTTGGGTATTGCTAATTGATTGTTTATTCGCTGTTTAAAATTAATTTCGTTCAATAATTATGGTTGAATTTAATGGGTTGTAGTTGCAAATACAATCTTAACTTCTTATTTTTGGCTTGCTCGAGAGAGAGGTCATAAAACCAAAATTATTGAATCGATGGTCTTGGGGGTATTGGGTTGACATGGGTTCAGCTCGAGAGAGTGAATCCTAAACCCTTTCCCACACATTCAGCTCGAGAGAGTGAATGGACTAAAGCGAAGGTTGTGCTTCACTCGGCTTATTGTTGTTCGAGAGAAACCAATTTGATTCGGGGTAAATTGTTCGAGAGAAAGTTTACCACCCCAAAAGTCTAGCTTATTCACGGATTTACAGCAGTTTACCATTAATTGCAATTACCCTGTTGTTTACCTTAGCCCATAATGCTATTACATCCCAAGAATCCCGTCTCCATATTCATATTTTTGTGTTAATTGCTATTTTTAGTTACTAGTTGACTACAAACCCCCCTTTGATACTTGACACTTGTGACAACCTTTAATTTATCATTTTTTTCTTCGTCAATATTTATAGCTATGATTGACTTGAACATATTTATGCTTTTCTATTGATTCTCAATTACAAACCGCTCCCTTGGGACTCGACCCCAACTCACTAGTTGGGTTTTATTACTACTCACGATCGTTGGCACTTGAACTGGAAGTAGTGTCCAGATACATGAAATCACTTGCGCGTAATTGATTGTGAGCTGGACTATGGTTGAGAGTGCCTCCATGAGGCGTTTATTTCCCCGTGAGATAAGAGAAGCAAAGGTAAGAGAATTCCTCACTCTTAAGAAGGAATCTATGAGTGTTTATGAGTACAGTCTGAAGTTTACCCAACTTTCCCACTATGCTCCAGAAATGGTTGCGGTTATAAAGAGTAGGATGAATCTGTTTGTTGCCGGGTTGTCTCGTATGTCATGTAAGGAAGGTAAGGTAGTGTAACGACCTGAACCATCATTATTTAGGAGAAACAAAAATCCAGAAAAATTTTGGGCCACTGTCTGCTAGGTTGGGACAGATGCCGCTAGGGCGGCGGTGCCAGGGTGGGGTAAGTTGGTGCCAGAGCGGGATAGAGCGGGATAGGCGAGACATAATGTATTTCCTCCTTTTTCCTAAATTACCTAAATTAGTCGTAAACCACCTTAGAAACCCCCAAAAAGCTGTTGCAAGCTTGGGAAGAAGGGAAAGAGAGATTTCTAATGTGAAGATGTCGATGGATTGAGGATTTTCGATCAGGATCACTGTCACGAATTCCAGAAACAAGAATCAAAGACCAAACTCTGTGCAGTTGCTTGGCGCCTAGGTAGGCTAGGTTTTATGAATGAAGTAATTTAAATCTGTGCTTACTGCGTAATATATGTAAATCGATGGTAGGATTTATGCATAGGCTTTCGTGCACCAAATGAGTTATGATTAAATCCTAGAAAGAAGCCTTAGATGATGAACTAGGGTTAAGTATGGTCAAAATAATGTTTACATGGTATGAGTTGATGAATAGTTCATTGTGATGGTGGTGATTATATGATTGTGTGAGGTATGTTTGTTCTTGCTTCATTATGATACGTGTATGTATATGAATGTTGCATTGTTGATCACACTTGTTATAGATGAGGATATATAAATGATGAACGCCATGCATCATGAACAGTTTATATGATTATGAGGATATACTTGTGATTGTGATTGTGGTTTGTTGAATGGATCGGTTGCCACGTTCCGACATAACTAACTTGGATCGGTTGCCACGTTCTGACATAACTAACTTGGATCGGTTGCCACATTTTGGCATAACTATGGATCGGTTGCCACATTCCGGCATAATTATTGGATCGGGTACCACGTTCTGGTATGCTAACAGCTTGGGTTTGGGTTCCAAGAGAGGACCAATGATTTGATATAAGTTATGTATCTTGATAAATGAGAAACGGTACCTTGTTCGTAATGATAAGTGATATTGTGATTTTCCGAAGTGGGTATATGTTATGACGACTTATATTTGATTGTTCTTTGTGTGGAGTGAACTTGTTGTGTATAGTGGAAGGGTAAAGTGTTCAATGGGCGAGTAAGTGATAGGAAGGGTTGTTCGTGTGTTGTAATGGCGAGAAGTAGGGGTAGCGTATGTGCTGAAATATGCTTAGGTGGATTTCACCTTGGAGAAAGGGATTCGGTTTAGTGGTAAGAAAGCTTGATGTAATGTATTATGTGACCATGGTTGGGTAATGTGACGAGGAAGTAAGTGTATGACGTGAGTGGTTAGTTGAAATGTTTTAGGGTTGTATTTGGGGATCTTTCTATGTGTTAGAATGGTTCGGCTATGATCAAGTACCTGGTAAGTAGGTTGATCGAGAAGGTGGTTAGTAGTCAGAGTACTAGTGTAATTTGGATGTATTTCAAGAGAGGGTAAAGGTGGAGAAGAGAGTGGTTTATTTCATGATCTTACTAGTTGGTTTCTTATGTTATGTGGTAGGTGTCGGGTTGACCGATAATGCCTACCAATATGTGTGTTTTGTACGGATACTACTCTTGCTATGTCTTTTTGACATAGTCTGGATGCAGGTTGGTGCTGTTTCATTAGGTGAAGGCGAAGTGATTCTCCAGTAGCTTCTATCTTTCCTTCCGCATGGTGGGAGCTGTGTCTTTATTTATTTTGTCCAGTCATACTCTTAGTAGCTCTTGTACCTATTTAGACTAGATCCATGGGGGTGTTAAATTACCTTGCAAGTCGTAACCAAAGTTGTGTTAAAGTTTCTTACTTATAAAATTTCATCAGTATATTTCCTTTCGTTTTATTACATTTTCTGCATGTTTTAATTATTGGTGGAAGAGGGTTCTCCTACTTAGGTGGTAGTACGTAGGTTCCCGCACGGCCCGGTGGGTTGGGTCATGACAGGCAGCCATGCTAATAGTTGATATGGACATAGCAAGATCGATGATCCATGTGCAACAAGTTGAGGAGGACAAGCTGAGGGATAGATAAGAGTTTAAAAACAAGAGGGCTAAGACATCAGGGAATGAGTACGGTCTTCCTTCCAACATAAGCAGAAGGGACCTACTCCATCATCTGCTTGTTCACTTGCACCCAGAAAAAAATGTGAGTATAATAGTCAGAATTCCCAGCACATCAGAGCTAGCCCTGCACAGTCTCAGGGTAGTGTGGCACAAAGAGGTAACTGGGCTCCTGCATTTGCTAAGTGTGGTAGAACCCACCCAGGTAACTGTCGTGATGGCTCCACAGGTTGTTTCAAGTATGGACAAGAGGGTCACTTCATGAAAGAGTGCCCTAAGAACAGGCAAGGTAGTGGAAATCAGGGCAATAGAGCCTAATCTTTATCAATTGCTCCACCAGACAGGGGTGCACCTAGGGGAGCTACTTCCGGTACTGGTGGAGGAGCAAACCACCTTTATGCGATCACTAGTCGTCAAGAACAAGAGAACTCTCCCGATGTTGTCACTTGTATGAGAAAAGTCTTTACTATTGATGTTTATGCTTTACTAGACCCAGGAGCAAGTTTATCTTTTGTAAACCCTTATGTTGCAAATAATTTTGATGTTCTTCCTGAGAAACTCTGTGAACCCTTTTAGCCTTTCAACACCTGTTGGGAAGTCTATTCTAGCTGAGCAAGTTTATCGTGATTGTGTCATTTCCATCAATCACAAAGACACCCTGGGTGATTTAACTAAGTTAGACATGGTAGATTTTGATGTTATTCTAGGTGTGGACTGGCTTCATGCCTGTTATGCCTACATTGATTGTAGAACTCGAGTTGTTAAGTTCTAAATTCCTAATGAGTCAGTTATATAGAGTGAAGTAGTAGTTCAACAGTGCCTAAGGGTCATTTTATTTCGTACCTTAAGGCAAGAAAGTTAGTTTCCAAGGGGTGTGTCTATCATTTAGTCCGAGTTAATGACTCTAGTGTTGAGTTACCTCATATTCAATCAGTCTCAGTAGAAAAAGAATTTACATAAGTCTTTCCAGATGATCTACCCAAAGTCCCTTGTGAGAGAGATAGACTTCGGTATAGATGTTCTTCTAGATACTCGTCCTATATCTATTCCGCCTTATAGAATGGCACCAACAGTGTTAAAAGAGCTTAAAGAACAGTTGAAAGATCTCCTTGATAAGGGCTTTATTCGATCAAGTGACTCACCTTGGGGTGCTTCAGTTTATTTGTGAGGAACAAAGATGGTTCCCTTAGGATGTGTATTGATTACTGCCAATTGAACAAGGTTACCATCAAGAATAAGTATCCTCTTCCAAGAATAGATAAAAAAATTTATCAACTTTAGGGTGCTACTTGTTTCTCTAAAATAGATCTCAGATCAGGCTACCATCAGTTGAAAGTAAGGGACTGTGACATTCCAAAGACAACATTCAGGTTCCGTTATGGTCATTATGAGTTCCTAGATATGTCCTTCGGTTTGACCAATGCACTTGTAACATTATGGACCTTATGAATAGAGTACTCAAACCTTATTTAGATATGTTTGTTGTCGTCTTCATTGATGACATACTATTCTATTCGAGAAATGAATAAGATCATACTAGTCATCTTAGAGTAGTTCTCCATACTCTAAAAGATAGAGAGTTGTATGACAAGTTCTCTAAGTGTGAGTTTTGTCTTTAGTCTATGGAATTCTTAGGCCACATTGTGTCTGGAGAGGGAATTAAAGTTGATACCCAGAAAAATAGTGGTAGTGCAGAATTGGCCTAGACCCACATCTCCAACTGACATTAAGAGTTTCTTGGGTTTGGCTGGATATTATAGAAAGTTCGTAGAGGGGTTCTTATCTATTTCATCCCCTTTGACCAAGTTAACTCAGAAAACAGTGAAGTTTCAATGGTCACAAGCTTGTGAGAAAAGATTTCCAGAATTGAAAGAGGTTGACTACTTCCCCAGTTTTGACCTTACAAGAAGGTACTCAAGGTTTTGTGGTGTATTGATATGCATCTAGATTTGGTTTGGGTTGTGTATTAATGCAAAATGGCAAAGTTATAGCTTATTCCTCCAGACAGTCGAAAGTTCATGAGAGGAACTACCCATATACAACATTCAAGTTCCGTTATGGTCATTATGAGTTCCTAGTTATGTCTTCAGTATGTGTTTACGCAGAAAGAGCTTAATCTCAGACAAAGGAGGTGGTTAGAATTACTCAACGATTATGACTTGAGTATCCTTTATCACCCAGGTTAGGCTAATGCTGTTGTTGATGCCTTGAGTAGGTTGTCTATGGGTAGTACTGCCCATTTTAAGGAAGATAAGAAAGAGCTAGCAAGGGATATGCATAGACTTGCACGCTTAGGAGTTCGACTAATGGAGTCCATAGAAAGAGGAGTAGTGGTGATGAATGGGGCTGAATCATCTTTAGTGTTTGAAGTTAAACAGAAACAAGACCAAGATCCAATTTTCCTTGAATTGAAGGCAAATGTTCATAAGCAAAAAGTAATGGCTGTTGAACAAGGGGGAGATGGTGTATTGAGGTATCAAGGTATATTGTGTGTACCAAGGGTGGATGAACTCTAAGAGAGTATCAAAAAGGAAGCTCATAGCTCCAAATATTTCATTCATCCGGGCTCCACAAAGATGTATCGTGACTTGAAAAAAGTTTATTGGTGGAGTAGTATAAAGAAGGGCATTGCAGAGTTTGTTTCTAAGTGTTCGAATTGCCAACAAGTTAAAGTAGAGCATCAGAGGCCCGGTTGTTTGGCTCAGAATATAGAACTTCCGGAATGGAAGTGGAAGATGATTAATATGGACTTCATCACAGGTTTACCAAGGTCTCGCAGGCAACATGATTTAATTTGGGTGATTGTTGATAGATTGACAAAATCAGCCCACTTTTTGCAGGTAAAGACTACTCATTCAACAGAAGATTATGCTACGCTATATAATCAAGAGGTGGTAAGACTTCATGGGGTTTCGGTGTCCATTAGTTTAGACAGAGGTGCGCAATTTACTGCACAGTTTTGGAAGTCATTCCAAAAATGCTTGGGTTCAAAGGTGAACTTAAGTACGGCCTTTCATCCTCATACAGATGGGCAAGCATAGCGCACTATTCAGCCCTTAGAGGATATGTTGAGGGCTTGTGTGATTGATTTCAAAGGTAATTGGGATGACAACCTACCTCTTATTGAGTTTTCTTACAACAATAGTTACCACTACAGCATCCAAATGGCTCCTTATGAAGCTCTTTATGGGAGAAGATGCAAATCTCCTATTGGATGGTTTGAAATTCGTGAAGCTGGGTTGATAGGACCAGATTTAGTTCATCAAGCTATGGAGAAGGTGAAAGTTATTCAAGATAGGTTGAAAATGGTGCAGAGTCGTTAGAATCCTACACTGATGTTAGGAGAAGGGAGTTAGAGTTTGAAGTAGATGATTGCGTGTACTTAAAAGTTTCACCCATGAAGGGTGTTCTGTGATTTGGTAAGAAGGGGAAGCTTAGTCCTCGGTATATTGGTCCTTATCGAATATCCAAGAGAATTGGCAATGTAGCTTATTAGTTGGAGCTACCACAAGAGTTAGCAGCGGTTCATTCGATATTTCACATCTCCATGTTCAAGAAGTGCATGGGAGATCCTTCATTGATCATACCAACTGAAGATATTGAGATCAAGGATAGCCTATCTTATGAAGAGATTATGGATCGCCAAGTTCGCAAGTTGAGGACAAAAGAGGTAGCATCAGTCAATGTTCTTTGGAGGAACCAATTTGTTGAGGAAGCTACTTGGGAAGCAGAGGAAGATATGAAGAAGAGATATTCACATCTCTTTGAGCTTGGAAATATCCTAGACCAATGTAATAATTCTCTTCTTAGTAATCTTTAATTTATGAGTTGGCATGTTTTAATTGCATTGCTTGTTGGGTGTTTGAACTAGATTTTTATGTTAGACCCTTAGCATACTAAGAGTAATCTCATTTGAGGATAAATGTTATTTTCAAGGAGGAGATATTGTAACATCTCGCTAATTGAAAGAACTAGGAAGAAGTTAAAAATTGGAAATAGCCATTTTTGGAAAGAATATAAATAAATGTGGAAATTGTTAAGAACTAGGGAGGTTCATAAAGTTTTCAAAAGTCTTTCACAAACGTTTTAACTTTGCATTAAGACTTAAGATTTGAGTTGACTAAAAAGTTAAGAGTAAAGTTCATTTCTTCAAAGATTATATGGGAACTAAGTATTCCCAAAAGTTAGAAATGTTTTCACATTTGATCAAGAAAGAGAACATCAATTCCAAAAGAGCTTTCAAGCTAAGTTTTGAGTAATTATCTCAAACCAAAGAAAAAAGTTTTGTTTTAAAAACATATGAGCTAAGTATATTTTTTGGAGTAGTATTGAGCACCGATATGGGGATTCAAGTTCATAATAACTTAATTCTCCATAAACATTGTAGCCATCATGGGTAGTAAAGGATCATACTTTTTAGATGATTCCTTAAGTGTCTTTTAGCATAGACTAGTGGATCCAATTAGTTAAGGCGTTCAATATGACGATAAAGTATAGGACAGTTCTAGCAGCGTGAGCAAGACGTTGTATCACCACTTAGGCTCATAGTGGTGGTTGTCAGTTACAGAAACTCCCACAAAAATTATATTACTTTATTATATGAGTACATTTGAGTTTGTTATTACATTTCTTTAACGAACTAAGTTACTTTCTAATGTTTTAAAAGCTTTTTATATATTGCATGTGTTTTGTTGCTTTATATTGAATTAAGTTTATTCATGAGTTGAGTAAATCCAAGGTAAGTGTTTCTTTCAGATTCCTTTCAAGATTATGTTATGTTTAGTTTTCCCCTCGCATACTCGTACATTCAATGTACTGATGTCATTTGGACTGCATCGTTGTTATGATGCAGGCACAGGTAACCATGATCATCATCTAGTGCCTCGTTGATCCAGTTGAGCACTCAGAGTCTGTTGGTGAGCCTCCTTGCTTTTCGGAGGGCTCCTTTTTACATTTCTTTCTAGTATTTCAGTTGTTAGGATAATCGGGGGTCTTGTCCCGACATGCCTCTTTGTTCTAGAGGCTTCATAGACAGTAAGACAGTTAGTAGTTCAGTTGTTTTTACATTGTTATTCCTGATGTTAAGACTTGAGTTGCCATTTTGGCTAAATTATTATCTCTTAAGTTATTGCAAGAGTTATGTTTCTTATGTTTAAGTCTTCCGTTGTAAGTAAACTAGGCCAAGGGTTTGCTTAGGGCCAACAACGGTTCTCGAGTGCCAATCCCGCCCAGGGTGTAGGCTCGGGGCGTGACATATATATATATAAACGTACAAATATATCAAGGGGTGGAAGATAGGCAACCTATCCTAATGTAAGTATTAGTGTGTGCTTCGAAGGCCTGAATCCGTGACCTATAGGTCACATAGTAAACTTTATCACTGACTCAAGACTCCCGTGCCGAATGAACATTATACATGTAAATAAATTAAATCAATGTTATTTTTCATTTATCTTTAGATACAATTCAACATTATTACATTGTAATAGTAAAAATAAGTAGGCAACGCCCATTAGGAATCATAGTAATCATGTAATGGATGATATTATATGAAACACTAAATAAACGTGATAAAACACTTGAAAAATAGACTCAAAATATGAAAAAAATAAAAAAATACATGTGACAAAATAGACCCATAAAATGAAAATATTAAATAAATATAACAAATATTTTTTTTATTTTTGTTTTGATTCAATTCAACATTATTACCTAACAATTGCACCCGAATAAATAAGAAGAAAACATTTGTTAGAAACCGTGATAATCACGTAATAGATTCATATAATACAAAACACCAACTAACGTAACAATACACGTGAAATAGAGTCATAATATAAAAAATTGATAATACATATGACAACAATGAGACTTGTGGTATGAAAACATTAAATAAATGTTACAATACTCATGAGAGATGCACTCACACACCTACTATAAATTATACAATTGTTCCTCTCAGAATTGCTCAACATTATTCAATAAAAATATCTTATTTTCTCCTACAATGGAAAATGAGATAAAAAAGGTAAGCAAAAGATTGAGTTGAACTTAATCGAGTCTGAGAGAGCACACGCTATAAGCTTTTCCAAAAGGAAAAAAACCTTGTTCCAAGATGCAAAAAAGCTTGCAAATCGGAGTGGAGATGAAGTTGGCGTTATGCTTTTTTCACCCGGTGGAAAACCATTTTCTTGTGGCTCCACAAGTATTGAACATATAATTGATATGTTTTTAAAAGGGAAACTAGAGGATCGCCAACGTGATCATGCTGAGGGAAAACCAATTGGATTTGAGGAACTTGAAGATCTTCGCAAAGAATTGAAAACACTTAACGAGAAAGAAAGAAGACGAATATTAATGTATAAGATTACACACCCTGACTCAGAAATACCTCCAGATAAACAAATGGAGGAGCAGAGGGTGGCAATGTTGTTGCCGGTAAAGAAAATTTTAAATGAAACAAAAAATGCTATTTTGGGTGAGCATTTCAAGTTTGATTTAAATGTTGTCCCTGAGCCAGAAGAAGAAGATGAGAGTTCTTGAACTCATAATTCTCATGGAGTTGTTAACTGAAGTTCTTGATGCTAGAGCTATACTTGTAGAAGTCTTTATCAGTGATCGAGTATGCTAGTATGATTGTCCTTATTATTAAGTCAGTTGTTTTTAGCCTTCAAATATCTATTTATATGAGGTTTTAGGCCACAAAATAGAAGTTCATGGAGTTCTTATGTTATCAAGTCAAATATTTTTCGTTAGTTTTATCTTTAGTCTCTAATGAAGTTTTGTGTTGTCTAGAATGATAAATCAATTGAAATATTTTATTAAAGTAGTAAACAGTATAAAAGTGATGGATCAAAGAAAACTCTCATACACTCTTTGATTTTATTTTATATTTCCATCTTTGTCAAGTTTAGTGCATTTACAATTTACATCAACATTAACTATGTGAGATTCTGAATCTCTATGATATGAGTTTATCTAATATTTATTGTCTTTATTAGATTATTCAATATTCCAAAAGGGATTGTGCTTGAATTTTCAACACGATACAAGTATGTAACAAACTAGAGTATCTTTTTTTTTTAAATTCTGGAGAACATAAGCACCCAATACAGGTATGTAATGCACCCAAAACAATTACATCAGCCTTAGATAATACTTTCCTAGATTCCACTTTTTTTCAGGTTTAAATTTCATATAAACTAATTTAATAAATTAGTATTCCGACCTAATACTAACCCCTAGCCGTAACTCGGTACTTAGAGCCACAAGTGACCCCAACCTAAACCATGGTTTGGCATGACACTAAGAAACACAATAGTAACAACTGAAAATAAATGAATGTTGATGCTAAACTGAATTAGTCTTTTAAAGATCACACACCTTCAAGCAGACAAGCATCTGAATAAAGATAAGCCAAAGCTAAACTGACTATCTGATAACCTCTACTAAATTAAGTTTCTAGGACATTCCCCTAGCTAACTATAATTGTCTAAAAACTGAAAATGTAATATTGAAATGAAGATAGAGGTCGTCGTCGAATGATGAGGACTCACCAAAATTTTTACTGAGCAGATAACTGCGACCTGAATGTTGAATGTCCGAACCTATATTATAAACTAATATAGAAAAAAGTATGCGATCAGTACTAATACAACATTTTCAGCCTAAGCTCCTCCTCTTGTGGGTGTTGCATGCCCTTTGCTCCTGCCCCTACGCCTACCCGTTCCTCTTCCTCTACCTCCGTCACGTCCTCTCACTACAGGCTCTGTTGTTTGCTCTGCCACTGGAGCTTCTATCCTTGTGCCATTAAATCGAATGTAAACCAACAACGGACAGAAGAGTGGAAAAGTTAGATGCCAATTTGAATTGCCAGATAATAATTATAATCAAGTTATTGTGTGAAGGAAGAAAGAAATAGAATTTTCTAAATGCAAATACCAGGTACTCTCATGAAACCATAAACACATATTTGGCCATGGGACCAAAATCCAAACTGTTAGTGTACCAGCATGATACTGGAGCCATCCATACTTAGTGTACCAACGCGGTACCTTAGCCATCCATAGTTAGTGTACCAGCGTGGTATTCGAGCCATCCAAAATTAGTGTACCAGCGTGGTACCTGAGAAACCAACCAATCATGCACAATCACAAACAAAATGAACGATACCATTTTAAAACTACAAGTCACAATAACAAGTTCATTGCATGAGATTATCAATATAATGCCATTTTATATTCCTCCTTATGTATTTTCTTCCACGCATTGCATCAATGATACTACAAAGTAATAGACATGCATACATACATAAAACGGAAACATAAAACTACCACCTACCCTAAATCAAGTCTCTGGAAAACTCTAAAGAATCAGAGTTTTCCCCTTTTGAAGTGTCTTGACTTGTTCTTTGTCTAAAACAAATAATACAAGCAACAATCAATCACTAATGGCTTATTAAATACCATATTATCAACAAATTCTATCCCTCAGCCAAATTATGATCATCTTCCCTAACTTAGGACTTTTTCCATTATGGAATCATGTAAAAACTTCTCCCTTATGGAAATAACCTAGATTCTAAGGCTTAAGAATCAATGCACAAGGATAGGGAGTCAGAATCTTACCTTTATCGATGAATTATGTGGAAAAGCAAGTGCAAACTGCCCAAAGTTACACCTCCCAACTCCAAGAATAAAAGTACAGAAAATAGGGATTTTGGGGCTGCTTTTACATAAAATCTTGTTTCGCCTTTCTATAGCGGGCTAAGCCCGCTATAGCAAAACTTACCTCGATATAGTGGTTTGCACGTCGCTATAGTGGGGTTCCTACCCCTATAGTGGGAGAGGTTGAAATTTAGAAACTCATAAATTCGAGAAAGGTCACTTTCTCAAAAATCAACCCGTTTCCTTAACATCCTGACATATCATTTCCATGCCAAGATCAATTTTGGAAGTTATAGTTACCCGAATTCAATTTTGCAAGGTTCTATGGACTCGTTAATGTCTTGACTATAGGAATATATTAACCAAGACTCAACATTACACCTCACCCATTCTCAGATGGTCCTAGACCTTATCTAACACAAATTACGTTTGAGGCTGGCCTAGTAAGGTGAGACCTTGGGGTACCAATTTGTTGAGGGAATCGTTAGAGAAAGTAAAATTCATTCAGGAGAAGCTTCTAGCAACTCAGAGTAGGCAGAAGGAGTATGCAGATCGGAAGGTCAGGGACTTAGTGATGCAAACTACATTATTCGTTGGGATTCGGTCCTGCTTGATGAGAATATGTCTTATGAGGAGGAGCCTGTAGCTATTCTAGATAGGGATGTCCGAAAGTTGAGTTCAAAGGAGATTGCATCTATCAAGGTTTAGTAGAAGAATTAGCCGATTGAAGAGTCCACTTGGGAGAGTGAGACTGATATGAATGAAAGATATCCACACCTTTTTATCGATTCGGGTACCCATTCTTACACTCGCCTTCTTTCGATCGTTTGTATTGGTATCTGATGTAACGATCCATTAGGTCGTTTTGAGTATTAGAACATTTTCGACTCTTCCCATAAATTTAAATGGTAATTTTGAACGAGTTATTTAACTACGATTATTTAGTTAGTAGATATCTCTTAAATGATTAATTCTTATTAGTTGGTGGTTAATGGGCTAAGTCCATAATTTAGTATTTCTCTAACCACATGGCCCATGTGTAGAAAGAAATTAGTAAAATTTAGTAGTTATTTAATTATCTAGTGGTTCATAATTAATTGCCCTAATTATTATATTTAAAAGAAAAGCAGTATCCTCTCGAAGAGGACTTCTACGATAACCATTCAAACTAAATCAGGTAACCATATCTAACTCTTCGTATTGTAGATATGGATAGATTATTATTATTATTATTATTATTAT
>JAJOOR010002261.1:0-62077 GCA_036250505.1 Solanum acaule | reverse complement strand
TTTCCAACTAAATGTCATTTTAAAAGCATGTTTTTGCATGGTTATCATACTTAGTGCATTCTTGTACTAACACCATTCTTCTTCATCTTTTTACACCAAGTGTAGGTGGTGGTGGCTAAAGGACCTTTCTTAGAAGTGATGAGCTTGGCTTACTATTCCCAAGTTCTGGTGTGTCCTTAAAGATTCAAGTACCTTTATGTTAAATAGTTTCCTTAAGTAATGTACTAGATAGTAGTTTCTATTGTATTGTAACGGCTATGTCCCTATTGTGTTGTAGTCGTGTTTTAAGATGGCTACCTTGAGACGTAGTATTCCAATTTTGTATTAAAGGTTTTAATGAGGTGACTTTTAAGTCTTGTGTTATATTATGAAAGTTTTAAATTTTCTGCTATTTTTGTATGATAAATGCTATGACGAATGCTAAGGGCTTGTATAAGACCTCTGAGAGGTCGAATACGCCTGTAACGACTAGGGGGTGCTCTCGGGTCGTTACAGTAGCACCCTCACCTAATTTATTCCTCCACAAAACTTTTACGGAAGCGACTTCTTTATTTCTCATCTTCTTGACTTGCCGGTTTAAATCTCAACCGGAACTTCCTCATAAGGAAGATTCTCCTTAACTCCCAAATCTTCTAGGGGAACTATAATTTTCGGATCACCAACACATTTCTTCAATAAGGAGACATGGAAAACTGGATGCTCGGATGTCAATTCATTAGGAAATTCAAGTTCATAAGCAACCTTACCAATACGTCTCAAAATCTGATATGGGCATACAAATTGGAGACTAAGCTTCCTTTTCTTACCAAACCTCATTATATCGTTCATGGGTGAAATTTTCAGGTAAACCCAATCATTCAAATGAAACTCAAGATTTCTTCTAATAACAGTGAGATAGGACTTTTGTCGACCTTGATCCGTTTTTAACCTTTCTCTAATAACCCATACTCTCTCCATTGCCTCATGAACCAATTAGGGTCTTAACAAAGTAAATTCACCCACCTCAAACCAACCTATAGGATATATACACCTCCTAACAAAAAAAGCCTCAAATGGAGTCATACCAATACTTGAGAGTGATAGCTATTGTTGTAGGCAAACTCAATTAAAGGGAAGTGATCATCCCAATTACCCTTGAAGTCAAATACACATTCTCTCAACATATCGAACGAAGTTAGAATAGTACCGTCCGCTTTCCCATCGGTTTGTGAATGAAAGGTCGTACTAAGATTAACACGAGTACCAAGACCCTTTTGAAAAGATCTCCAAAATTGAGAAGTTAATTGGGTACCACGATAGGAGATGATGGATAAAGGCACTCCAGCAAATTTAAAATTTCTCTCAAGTATAACTTAGCATAATCCTCTGCCAAATAAGAAATCATGATGGGAATAAAATGAGCCGATTTCGTTATCCGATCTACTATAACCCAAATTGAGTCATGTTGTCGCCTGGTACGAGGCAAGCCAACGATCAAGTTCATATTCAAATATTCCCACTTCCAAGTGGGAATGCTAATGTCTTAAGATAAACCTCCCGGTTTCTAATGATAAACTTTCACTTGTTGACAATGGGACACTTAACCACAAATTCTGCAATATCTTTCTTCATCCCATTCCAACAATAGATCTTCTGCAAGTCACGATACATTTTGGTGGCTCCCAGGTGAATGGAATATCAAGAACTATGGGCTTCTACTAAAATCTACTTTCTCAGGTCATCTATATTGGCAACACACAAATGACCTTGATATCTAAATACTCCATATCCCCCTTGGGAGAAAGCCTCAACCAACTTTTTAAGCATTTCTTCCTTTAATTCAACCAAAGTCAGGTGAAGACCTTTCTTGGCTTTCACATCCACCAGAAAAGACAATTGTGACCCATTGTGAGCCATAACCCCACCTTTAGTAGAGTACACTAACTGAACACCAAACCGGGCCAATCTATGAACATACGAACCAACTTCTTTTTATCATCGTCGATATGAGCAACACTTTCATAGATAGTCGACTAAGAGCATTTGCCACCATGTTCACCTTTCCGGGGTAATAGAGAACACTCATATCATAATCCTTCAATAACTCAAGCCACCTTCTTTGGCTAAGATTTAGATCCTCCTAATTAAACAAATATTCCAAACTCTTGTGGTCTCTAAAATCATAGACATGAACACCATACAAATAATGTCTTCAAATCTTAAGAGTAAACACAACGGCCGCTAGTCCGAGGTTATGGGTAGGGTAATTCTTTCCTTAAATCTTAAGTTGCCTTGAAGCATAGGTGACAACTTTCCCATTTTCCATAAGTACACATCCTAGACCAATTCTCGAGGCATCACAATAAACAACAAAACCATCAGTCCCTACCGATAAAGTCAACACTGGAGCAGAAGTAAGTCTGTCCTTCAATTCCTGAAAACTCTTTCCACATGCTTCAGACCATATGAAATTAACCTTCTTTTGAGTCAATGTTGTCAATGGAAAGGCAATCGATAAAAATCCCTCAACAAACCTTTTGTAGTAACCAACCTAACCCAAGAAGCTTCTAATATCCTAAGTAGATAGAGGTCTAGGCCAACTCTTAAACACATTCGTCTTTTTAGGATCTACCGCAAAACCCTTACTCGAAACAATATTACCAATAAAGGCTATGGACTTTAACCAAAAATCACATTTGCTAAACATCACAAAGAGTTGTTCTTCCTTGAGGACTTGCAACACAATCCTCAAATGATTGATGTGATCATCCTCACTTCTCGAAAAATCAATATATCATCAATGAATATGATCACAAACATGTCAAGGTATTGTCTAAACACCATATTAATCAAATCCATAAATGTCGCCTGATCATTAGTCAAACCAAACAACATTACCAAAAACTCATAATAACTATACCGAGTTCAAAAAGCCATTTTTGGAATATCATCTTCTTTCGCCCTCAATTGGTGATAACCTGATAGAATGTCAATCTTGGAAAAGTAACTTTCCCCTTGAAGTTGGTTAAACAAGTAATCTATCCTTGGAAGGGGATACTTATTCTTAATGGTCACCTTGTTAAACTATCGATACTCTATACATATATGGAGCAAACCATCATTCTTTCGAACAAATAAAACTGGAGCACCCCATAAGGAGATACTCGATCGGATGAAACCATTATCCAACAAATCTTTCAATCGCTGCTTTAACTCCTTTAATTCTGTCGGAGCCATTTGGTAAGGAGGAATGAATACCGGGTAAATCATCTGGAAACACTTTCGGAAATTCATTAACAACGGGGATCGACTCAAGAGTAGGGGTCTCGGAATCTATATCCCTCACCCTAAATAAATGGTATATGCAACCCTTAGAAATCATCTTTCTAGCTTTAATACAACAAACAAATTGTCCCTTCGACATAGAATTTCCCTTTTCCACTCTAGGATGGGTTCTTTTGGAAACTGAAACTTGACTACACGAGTTCTACAATCAATAGTAACATAACATGAATGCACCAATACATACCAAGGATTACATCAAAATCTAGAATATCAAGTTCTACCAGATCAACAAGAGTAACTCTATGGGACAAGGAAATGGGACACATTCTATCGATCCTCTTAGCCACAATAGAATCTCCAACAGGAGTAGAGATAGAAAAGGGATCTAACAGCACATTCGAAAGAATTTCAAACCTTATAGCCACATATGGCCTCAAAAAATACAAGGTAGCACCAGGGTCAAGTAAAGCATAAAAATCAAGTTTAATGAATTTCAACATACTGGTAACCACATTGGGAGAGCCCTCTTAATCGTGACAAGTCTGAAGTGCATAGAACTTGTTATGCTTGGGAGCATTTGAACCTGAACCACTAGGACCGGATGAAGGATTAAGTTAAGTTCTTCGATGATTATCTCCATTGTTCTTATCAACTAAAGGACAATCTATTATCTCTTGGTCCATCTTGCCACAAAAAATCAAGCATTGGATCCCCTAGGCATTTGACCTCGTGCTTCCTTACACACTTAGTACAAGTAGGCAATAAAGACCCACTACCACTTTCTCATTTAGGCTCAAGGTTAGACACCCTCTCTTTGTTGAACTTAGAAGGAACATTGGAGGAACCTTGACCAGAAAACCATTGTCCGAACTTGGGACGACCATGTCCATCGAACCTTGAGTGTGAAATTACCATAACCAGTTTTAGCCCTCTTGGCCTCCCTAGAGTTTTCCTTAAGCTTCTTCTCTTAAACTTGTTGAGCATGAACCATGAGACGAGAAATGTCAAATTAATAAGCATGGTGGTACGACATTCCTTAACCACCATTTAGGACACACCCAAAACGAACTTATTCATCCTTGCCTTAGGATCGGTAATTATAGTAGGAGCATATCGAGACAAATTGTGTGAACTTCAAAGAATATTCCTTCATACTCGTACTTCCTTGACAAAGGTTGATGAATTCAAGCACATTTCCCTCCATCATCTCAATGGGAAAGAACCTACAAAGGAAAGTAACTTTGAACTTTTCCCGATTGAGAGAACCCGAATAATGTAACACCATGTATCAGAAACATACAACCAGCAGATTTCCAGAAGTTACAGGTGCAACCCACGGCTGCCACCCACAGACCATAGGGTGACCCACGGTCCGTGCTGGTGGTCCGTGGATGGCCACCTTCAGCCCTCTCCAGAAGCAGTCCAAAAATCTACCTAAGGGTCCACCCACGCCGGGACTTACGGATTATAGGTCAGGCCATGGTTCGTGGTCCAGGGACGTGGATCATCCCCCAGATTTCTATCCCCGGAATGATGGCTGAATAGAACAGACCGTCGGTCCATCCACGGTATGTTGGTCTAGTTCGTTGGCTGTCCCCGATAGCTTTTAAGTCAGGGGTCATTTTGTCTTTTCCTTATGCATTGGACCCCTAAACTACGTGGTTTTGGTCAGTTTTAGCCTAGTAAACTAATTAGAACCTAACCTAATAAATTATTCACCAAAATCAAGTGAAACTTAAAGCAAAACAAAGGAGAAAGTCGAGCAACCCTAGTTCAAGAAAGCATCGATTTTCATCAATTCCTGCCCCAAAATTGAAAGATTTCTCCGTGGAATTCGTCACTATGTATGTGGGATTTCACTAGTGGGTTCCTTTCACCCATTTAGTCCCTAGATTTCAGTCAAAATATTGATTCCCTTAATATTATCTAGACCTAGGGTTTCTTCAATGTTAGCAATTGTTGGGTTTTAGCTTTTAGAATGATCCAAATCAGATTATCATGACTTTAGTATCGTTTTGTGTAGATTCTTTCATAAATTCAGAACCCTAGCTATGTAGTTCTTTTAGTTCATGAATTACACATGCCAGGTCAGATATTTCAGATATACATGCCTCAAATTTGAATGTTTCATTCTCAACATATTAATGTTGCATTTTCAGTTAGCATGTCAGTTTTAAGCTATCTAGTATTATAAAAATTCAGTCATAAATTGTTAATTACATAATCAATTGGGAGAAGCTTAATACCGAGTGGACTAGGTTCAGTCAACCTCAAGTCCTAGAACTACGTGCCTCGTAGGTTGTTAGTCCCCTCTGTGGGCATCATTTTAGTGATCACGCCAGTCATGCTTCTATACCTCTGGTAGGGTATATTGGGTCCTCTCGATAAGGCATATACATCGGACTCCACATTTAGCTCATGTGGTTTTATGTCAGTTATTAGTAGCTCCCTTATGGTTAGATTTTATTGCATTGACCACGTTATCAATGACAGTTCAATATTCAGTTTCAGCATGTTATAAACTTGGTCATTGCATTCAGTTACTTCATGTTCAGTATTCTCAGTTTAGTATCATGTTTATCTCTTATCATTGCTCAGATATATGTTTTGGTTCAGTTATGATTGTTCTTCAGTTTTACTCTATCCTGCATGCTCAGTACCTTTCAAGTATTTACGCATAATGTGCGCTATATCTTCTCGTGATGTAGGTCCAGGTTCTTAGCTTCCAAATCATGGATAGATTGGTTCCTGATCTCCAGTTCAGCAGTATCAGTAGTCAGTCCTCATTCTTCGAAGACGACAGACATGTTTCATATGCTTTTAGTTTTTGCTTTGTTTTTTGCTAGACTTAGCAGGGGTATGTCCCAGCATTTCTAGTCAGTTAGAGGCTATTTTTAGACATAGTTAGTTTCAACTTTAGCGTTTCAGTTCAACTTTTCAATTGTTGTTAAACTCTCATTTTTCATTTATTCAGATATTTTATGGGTATTCCCCATCATTTTAGTTTACATGATGATTTAGCTTTCGCACAATATTTCTTTACTTTAGTATGCTTATGATATGCCAGCAGGGTTAGCTTGGGGTCACTCATGATCCTTGGTCCCGTGTCCGCGTTCTGGGGTAGCTTTAGGGCATGATAAACTTGATATCAGAGTGTTAGGTTTAAAAATCCTTGGATGTCTGAAAAGCCGCACTAAGTAGAGTCCTTTTCATGGGTGTGAAGTGCACCACATCTAATGAGAGGGAGGCTATGAAGTGTTTTAGGAAAACTTCACTTTCTTGATATTCTTATCGTGCGTAAGGTATGATCAAATTCCTCGTTTCTAACTCGATGTTATGCACTTTTAGATCATGCCTCCTCGTAGAGCTTACGGAAGGAATGTGAATGCATGCAACGCTAACGCAGCTCCTCTAGTCCCAGATCAGGAAGTTTTGAATGCCGAGTTTTAGAACGCTATTCAACTTTTGGCTCAGAGTGTGACAAACCAGAACAACCAGCAGGTTCTAGTTCCTGCAAATTTTAGTGGTGGATTAGTGGCACCCCAGGTTCGTGACTTCATTAGAATGAATCTGTCTAAGTTCTTAGGATCGCAGATTGGTCAGGATCCCAAAAATTTCATAGATGAGGTCAAGAAGATATTTAAAGTGATGCAAGTGACAAGTAATGATAGGGTAGATTTGGCATCCTATCAGCTTAAGGATGTAGGTCATATCTGGTATACTCAATGGTAAGAGAACACAAGGTACAGATGCAGCTCCTATCACTTGGGAATACTTTAGTGAGACCTTTCTAGACAGATTCTTCCCAAGAGGGTTGAGAAAGGCAAAAGCTCAGAAGTTCATGAATTTGAGGCAAGGTAACATGACAGTCCAAGAGTATGGACTCAAGTTCAACCAACACTCCAGGTATGCTCCTCACATGGTTGCCTATTCCAAGGCTTAAATGAACAAGTTTCTATATGGGGTATCCGACTTAGTGAAAACAAAGTGTAGGAATGCTATGTTGCTAGAAAATATGAACATCTCTAGGCTCATGAATCATGCTTAGCAGGTTGAGGGAGATAGGCTTAGGGAACATGCTAAGGAAAATAAGAAGGCTAGAACAGGAAACTATAAGTATTCTTCACAAATATCGGGTGGTGGAAATCGCTCGCAATTTCAGCAAACATTTTCAGCTCTAGCACCTTCATCAGCTACTGTTCCATCCTCCAAGTCCTGACATGATCATAAACGTAGGGCATCAGGCTCTAAGTCTCAAGGGATTATTTCAGGCACCAGAACCTACCCAACTTGTCCAAAGTATGGTAAGAACCATCCGAGCAAGTGTCTTGTAGGAAAGGAAGGATGTTTTGTTAAGAGATTGTCCTTCTTCTAAACAGGGTCAATGCCGATGTTAGAAGGAGAGTTCTAGAATTCAATATTTATGATTGGGTTTATTTGAAAATATATCCCATGAAGGGTGTTATGAGGTTTGGAAATAAGGGGAAACTTAGTCCTCGGTTTGTGGGTCCTTATGAGATTTTGAGGCGTGTGGGCAAAGTTGCATATGAGTTAGACTTGCCAAATGAGTTGGCATTAGTATATCCGGTGTTCCATGTCTCAATGTTGAAGAATTGTATTGGGGATCCATCAACCATAGTTCCCTTAGAGGTTTTAGAGATTAAGGAGAATCTTGCTTATGAAGAGGTACCGATTGAGATTCTAGACCGCCAAGTTAAGAGGTTGAGAAACAAGGAACTGGCAGCCGTGAAGGTATTTTGGAGAAATAACTTAGTTGAGGGTGCTACTTGGGAGGCCGAGGCCTATATAAAGTCCTAATATCCTCATCTTTTTCATTCTACTCCTATTCAAGCTTGAGGTAAGTAGTTCCTCTAGAGTTTTATTGTTTTAGAGGTTATGTGTAACACCCCGGAAACTAGTAGGCTTATCTAGAGCTTGTCGTAAGGGTTAGAGTCATAAAATTTACTTCTCATACTTAGAATAAAGGGGTTAGGGTTTAAACGTCAAGGTACGATCCCCCAAGGAACAACCAAGGGTCCTTGAGGGTGACCTAAAACAGCCCCTAAGAAACTGCCCAAAATGGGCCACCTACGAATGGGACTGACTCCCGATAGGTGGACCCCCATCCCATGGCTGGGTGTCGTATGTCAGGAGAAAATATTAGAGTTGTAGACCCCAACCCACGCCCCACCAGTATCGTCTGTGGGTCAGTCAATGCCATGTAGGTGGGGGTCATGGATGGGGCCTATAAGTTGGGTTAATTCGGTTAAGGTAAGGGGTAGATTAGGTAATTCCTATTTTAGTTAGTATGATGTGAGGTCATTTTGTATAGTTTTAATTCACCTATATAAGTATTTTTAAGTCATTAACCAACCCATTCACCTCATAAATCCCAAAACCCAAATCAGTAACCAACTTTTCCCCAAAAATCCTCTCTCTAGAACTCCAAAGAAAAAGAAGAAGAAAGGTGAAGAAGCTAGGGTTGAACAATCAATATTTTCTCCTCAAATTCATGGGAATTCTTCAATAAAGTATGGTAGTTCTTCATCCATGGGTAGCCTTCACCCATGGAGACCCTTCAAAAACCCCAATTTCAAAGCTAGAAAACCCAAAAGATAGGGTTTGACTTCAATCTCATGGATTCCTTTAAAATTTGCTTTTAATGATTGAATTATGTTTGTTTATGGATGTATTGATGATTTTATATGATTTTAAGTTGAATTCCTCAAGAATCCATGAATTCCCCTATTTTCCCAAAGTGGATCTCAAAGTTTGGGTATTAATTGATGCAAGCAAAATGTTATTGAATTATGAATGTAATGAATTGATTACTTGAATTATGTTATCATTCATGTCTAATGTATTAATTCTATATGTTTTGATGAATTATAATCCATGGTCCTGAAAGGGCAAAGTATGAGAATTATGCATGATTATGAGATTTATGTACGTGTTTTAAAAACACTTTGAGAGTAAAGTGATTATGATTATGATCTTGTGTGTTGTTGAAAGGATATTCTCAATTATACACCTATGTATGAATATTACATGTTGTGAAACGTCTTCTCATATAATGATGGTTCTAAGGTTGAAAGGCTCTTCTCACCTAATTGAATCTAAATAATAAGAATGATCATGGATGGTGATAGTTGCTCACGCATGATCTAAAGAGTGTCTTAATTATATACCTTGAATCGGTAGGCTAAGGGCACCCTTTCATATGTAATTAAAGATCTATCTTGATTGATATACCTTGAATCGGTAGGCCAATGACACCCTTTTAATGAGTGACTAATGAAGTATTCTAAGGCTAAGTCTTGAATCAGTGGGCCAATGGCATCCCTTTATGAGGAGTCAATGAGCTATTCTAGTGATGTACCTTGGATCGGTACACCAAGGGTACCCTTTCATGAGTAATGATATTAATAGAGAATTAACAACTTCGTGGGGATTTAATGCTTAGCACCGAGTGGATATTGTGAGGTGAAATCTCTCCCTAGTATGACCGGGTTTCTAGTAACAACCTCCTTATCCCATAACTATGTGCCCACATAGGTTATTAGCTAGTAGATCCACCTAAGCTAAATATTACCGGTTCTACCATAGGAAAGTAGACCAACTCTTTTCGGTATAGAAGACACCAGATTCCATGATTTGCTCACATGGTCTATGTCGGTTAAGGCATACCCCCACAATAAATGGCTATGAACTATGGCTCTTCAAGAAGCACTACATAGTATGGGTGGGGTTATGGGACTTCATCCATGCATTGCACAAGTAGGCTTTGAGAGTAGTTATGGTGTGTCCCTTTTATGTTATGATGGTTTATGAAATGAAGTATGCATAATGTGGATTGTTTCCATGAGTTGATTTCCTTGATATGACTTATAAAAGGTCAATGTTTCCTTGTCGATGAGTATTAACAAAGGATGAGATTAAACAAGGGTAAATATGATTATGGTGGCCTAAAAGTGGTACTTAGGGAATATGGGATCTTATCTATGCATTGCACATGTATAACTTAGGGTTTCTTATGAGATGGTTCTATTATGCTATGATGATCTATATGTTGAATCTGCTTGTGACTTATGCTTTTTATACTAATGTAAATGATGATTCTCAAACTCGGTAAAGTGCATGTTTTTCAACTAAAATGTCATTTTTAGCATGTTTTCAATGTTTTTATGCATGGCTATCATACTTAGTGCATTGTTGTACTAACCCATATTTTTCTACATTTTTTCCCAAGTGTAGGGATTGGCACTCATTTTGGTTCCCCTTGTGGCTAGAGTTTGGAATTGATCATTCTCCTTGCTAGTTTGGTCAGTCCTCGTGATTCGAGAACGTATGAGTCATTTGTAGTTTCTTTCTAGTTATTTAATTTTTGTGTCCCTATTTTATTCAAAGATTGTATTAGATGGCTAATTGAGACAAGTCTAGACTTCTGCTTGCTTTATAAAAGACTTAGATTGTATGGATAAAGTTTTAAATTCCACATCATTTCTTTTAGCCTATGTTATGTTATGCTAATGGGCTTGTATGAGACCTTTTGGGGTTGATTACGCCTTGTCACATCTAAGGGTACTCATGGGTCGTGACATCATGTGTGATTTATGTGTTTCCATGATTCCTTATGTTGTGCATGTTCTTGAGAAATTCATGTTTAGTAAGAAAATGAGTTTTCATGATATATGTTCCTCATGTTGTTTTGCATTGAGCATGAGTTTACTATTTGACTTCATGAAATGAGATGATGAACATGCTTTAGTATGCTTTTGAAAGTAAGTTGCATCTTAGCTCCATGATGTTGTGTTGATCATGCTTTAGTTGGAGAAGGTAGTTCCTCCTATGAATATGAGGAATGTTGAGTTATCATGCATAATGGGTTGGTAGATGTAGTTCCTACTTCCTTGTGATGCTTTGTTTATGTTTCAGTAAGAGTCAATGTTTCCTCATTTGAATTGTGCATTATCTTGATGTTTCATGCATGGTGGGATTCTAGTCTTGAGTCTTTACTTCTATAAGGTGTCTAGATCGTCATTCAAGGATGAATGTTCTCAAGGGCGAGATATTGTAACACCCCCAGAACTATTAGGCTAAACTAGAGCTTAACATGAGGGGTAGAGTCGTAGACGTAATTGCCCGTACTTAAAATAAAGGATTTTTGTATTAGGACGTCAAGGTATGACCCCTCAAAGACCAACCATGGGCCCTTGAGGAGGACCCTGAAAAATGCCCGAACCAATGAACCACGACAGGACCCATGCCCCGTGAGTGGGTCCACGGTCCGTAGGTTAGTGGGTCGTAGGTTGTCAAAAATCTCTGTCAATACCACGATTGACAAGCACGCCACATGGGTCCATCCATGGACCGTGGTCATGGGGTCGTGGGTGGTCACCTATAAACTGCTTTGAGGAAGTTAGTTAGGGGAACTTCGGGATATTTCGATTTTAATTAATATTAAGTGACATCATTTTACTCTAATTTAGACTAACTATATATTGATTTAAGACTCCTAAATTTAGTCATCCTCCTTATTATTCCTAAATCCCAAAACAAAACCAACTTTTCCCCAAATATTCTCTCTTGAACTTCAAAGAAGAAGAAGAAGGAAGTTGGAGATAGGATTGAAGGAGCAAGGTTTTCTACTCAATTTCATTGGGATTCTTTGCTAAGGTATGATAGTCCTTCATCCATGGATATCTTTCATCCATGGAGCCCTTTCAAAACCCCAATTTCAAGATAGAAATTCCCCAAAATCTAGGGTTTGACTCCAAGTCATGGCTTCCTTTCAAAAATGATTCTAATGTTTGAATTACTTTATATTATAATTGAGTTAATGATTATTTACTGTTTTTATGTTGAAATCCCCAAGAATTCATAAAATCCCCATATTCCCAACTTATGATCTTGTGACGTGGGTGAATTGATGAAAGAAGAATATTATGAGATTATGCTTGTAGTAATTGAGTTATTTGAATCATGTTATCATCTATGTCTAATGTAGTGAATTCTAGATGTGTTGACTGAATATGATATTTTATTCTTGAAGGGTAAAGTGTGAGAATTATGCATGATTATGAAGTTTAGTATATGTTTTAAGTACACTTTGAGAGTAAAGTGATTATGATTATGATCTAGTTGTTGTGTTGTTGAAAGGTTATCCTCATATACACACTTATGTATGATTATGATATGATTTGAAAGGTTTTCTCACAATGTAGTGATTCTAAGGTTGAAAGGCTTTCTCACCTATTGAATCTATATGTAGACATGGATGGTGAAAGGTTATTCTCATGCATGATCTAATGAGCTATCTTATAAGTTATGTTGGATTGGGTGTCAAGACATTCTTCCATGAATATGAACTTAAGTCAAGACTTAATATGAACTCAATGGGGATTAATGCTTAGCACCGAGTGGATATTGAATATGAGATGGAAGCTTCTACGCTAGTTAAGTCCGGCTTCTCAATGAAAGCTTTTACACTAGTTGAGTCCGGCTTTTCAAATGGGTTCCTTCTACCTTAGTTGAGTCCAGATTCCCAAAGTATGTGTCTCATGAGATGGAAACCTTCTACCTTAGTTGAGTCTGGGTTTCTAGTAGCAATCTCCTTATCCCATAAACTATATCCCCTCATAGGTATTTAGCTAGTGAATCCACCTAAGAGAAGAGTATGATTCTACCTTAGGCAAGTAGGACAACCCCTTTTCAGTGTGGGGTAGACATCGGATTCCATGTTAAGCTCACATGGTCTATGTCGGTTAAGGCTTATTCCCTACTATGACAATAGTAATATGAACAAAAATATGAAATATGAACTATGGTTACTCAAGAAGCTTTACTTAGCATGGGTGGGATTTATGGGGTCTTATTCATGCATTGCACAAGTATGCTTTGAGGGTATTTATGATATGTTCCTCTAATGTTATGATGATCTATGTAATGAATATGCTTATGACTTATGCTTTTCCACTATCTTCTAAGTGATGTTTTAATTTAGTAAATTGCATGCACTCAACTAAAATATCCCTTTTAGGATGATTTTAATGTTTTTATGCATGGCTATCATACTTAGTGCATTTTTGTACTAACCCATACTTTTCCTACATTTTCCCAAAATGTATGGTCTGGTTCTCAAGGTGCTAATCATTGTGGCTAGAAGCTTGGATTTGCATATTCTCCTAGCTTGTTGGTGAGTCCTCAAGATTCGAGGACGTATATTATCTTTTAGTAGTCTTTTCTTGTATTGCCTTTTTGGACTATGTTGTATGGGCTATGACCCTATTTGATTCAACTATTGTAATAGATAGCTATATTGAGACAAGTCTAGACTTCCGCTTTCCTTTATGAAAATTTTGGACTTGAAATGTGTTTTATTCTTATTGTTCTAATGCTTTATGTTATGATATGCTAAGTGGCTTACATGGGGCTTTTCGGAGTTCTATGTGCCTTGTTACATATATGGGGTACCCTTGGGTCATGACGGTTCTAATTATAATTTGGGAATGTGGAGATCGTCCATGCGAGTGATTGGTTATGATAATAAGTTCGGCACGAAGAGATCATTCGTGTCGTGGATTGTTTGATTTTATGATAGTGTGTTGAGATCGTTCGCACAGACACGGGGAGATTGTCTGTATCGGTGTATGGACCTCACGAGTCCCAATGGGTCATGAACTCTTAATGTATTTTTGAGGAGTATCATGTATATATGGTTTAGAGAGTACTTGGCATCTGAGGCATATCATTTCATGGTGTCACATTGCATTGAATCTTATTACATCCCTCATTCTTGTTGATTATGTGTGTTATTGGTGTTTGGACATTTTCTGACATTTGAATATCTCTATTGATGAAAACCTAGTTGATAAGTATAATGTGGACTTGTAAAACTTAAAAGATTATTTTCTTATATACTCCTTTCACTACTTCTTCATTGTCAATCTATGAGATATACTGGGTACATGTGGTTTTGTACTCATACTACGCTTGCTGAACTCTTTTATGGTGAAGATTATATTTCGAATTCAAGTGTATTTCATGGAGCTTGAGTTTGAGTTGGATTAACTTGGAGTTGTGGTGAGCTGCTTGGATATTTTGCGGCTCATACCTTCATCTATCTCTATTTATTAGGTTGTTTTGGTATTCTAATAGGGTATTTCTTTTATTTAGACTTGTTATATAGTTAGAGACTTGTATTGACTTTTAGAAGCTCTTGTACTTATGACACTAAATCTTGGGGTGGCATTTCAGTTTTCCTCATTTTATTTAAAAGACTTAGTATGTAAAATATTTTCTTACTACTTACTTTTCCATATTTTAAGTGAAATTGGTTCACTTATTTAGTTGGCTTTCCTATCGGTTGGGAACATAGGTGTCATCACGCTTTGTGATTTTGGGTCGTGACAGTATTATGTGTATTATATTATACGAATATAATTTATAAGTTTGATAATTGAAGGAATCGACACTCAACCCTGGACTTGAAAGTTGGATAAATATGAGAGTTGAAATGTTAATTTACATCAAGGTTAGGAACTTGATTATAGATTTGGGTGATGTTTTTGGGTCTAGGCTAGACATATAATAATAATATGGGTGTTGATGGTTTAGTAATCTTATTGTGATTATTTATGTGAATAGATTGGATTGAATTGGAAGCCCAAAGAAAGGGGAAGGCTCAAGTCTCGAAGTAATTCTCAATTATTTGAGGCAAGTGGATTTCTTAACCCTTGTTAAGTGTGTAGAATCATGTATTTCCTTATGGTTTGTGTTGGGTGTAATGGTACTTGGTGATGGGTTGACTTTTCCATATTGAATCATTTTAATGATGAAAAAGAAATAATAAAAGGCAATGTGATTAATTATTGTTCTATGATGTGTTGAGAATGGTTTGAAAGACTTATTGATTCATTGTTGATGTCGTATCATAATTGTATTGTTGTGAATAATGCATTGTTATGGAAATGGTCATCTCCTCATTATTTGTGTGAATATGTCCTTTGCATTAGTTCTGAGACATAGTTGTGACAAGTGTTATGTGAATTGAGGAAAATTAAGAAATTAAAGAGGATGTACCATTTCGAGGGACGTGTCGTGCGCAGTGATGGATATTATGATTCGAATGACGTGTCGCACCATGAGACGGATTCTATTATCGAGGGACGTATCTCAAGTTGCAGTACATTTTATAATCGAGGGTCGTGTCGCACGCCGTAATGGATGCATGGACATAGATGTCCCCCATGGGTCCCGGACTGAGAGACAATTGGTGTGTATCGTTAGGTCAGACATGCATCACTATACTTGACATTGTATTTCATTGCATTGAACATCTTTATTATTGGTGAACTTTATTTTGTGTGTTGTTGATCTTGTGAGTGCCTTTCTGTGAAACTTGTGATTGATGAATATTGAGTTTGTTGTTGAGGATATGTAATTGTTAGAGTGTTGTTGTTGTAGTTGTGGAGGTTCGGTTGGAGTGGTGAGGAGTACCCGTATTCTATTCCCTTAGATTATGTTTAGAAGTTGACTTGCTGAGTACCATGTGGTTTGGTACTCCCCCCTTGCTTCTACATTTTTGTAGGTTTCTAGTCCAGACCTTCGTGATACTTTCTCTTCTCTTCTTGTCTGAGGCTTCTTGTGGAGATTTGTGAGGTAGTTGTTTATCATCTCAGCGGACCTTCTTTCTCCTTATTTATGATCTTGTTCTATTCTACAAACAATGTCATTTGAGACTTTTATTTCCTTTCAAATTTTTTATAACACATTAGAGGCTTGTACACGTGACAACCAGATTTTTGGGCATATTTTAGTCGATTATGAATTTCCTTATTATATTAAAGTATCAGACTTTTATTCTCGATTTACATATGAATTTATCATATTATTTGGGTTTTAGGCTAAATTGTCTTAGTGGGATAAGATGACTGCCTTCACATCCCTTTTTGGGTCATGACACCGGTAAGGGCTTAGGCTCGAGATCCATAGGTGAGTTATGTCGATTCAATAATGGCGGCATTGCTTCAGAACTTGACTACCCATACACTGCCTCTTAAAAGTTTATTAAAACATAAAAGATACACACATAAGATTCATAGCAAGTTACTAATTTAACTGTTGGTCATTGTTTGTATCATATTTAAGTGTTGGGCAATGTTTGCATCGTGTTTAAATGTTGGGCAATTTTTGTATAATGTGTTACTGTTTGTTATTTTTGTATCATGTGTTATTGTTTGTTATTTTTGTATCATGTGTTACTGTTTGTTATTTTTGTATCATTTTTAATAAATTGTTATTTCTTGTATAATGTTTAACAGTTTGTTATTTTTTGTTCAATATAGTCTTTGAAATATTTGATCAAACAATTACAAGTCACCTTTTGAGGTTTGGTTCTACATACAACATGTACCTTGTGTATTTGATTCTGAGGATTCAAACTCTCATGAAAATACATCGAAACAACGAAACAACCCATTAATCATGAAGAATTTTAGAGTGGAGAAGTCGAGGAAGGACACATGCTCGAGTTCTAAATCTATTGTTGAAAAAATGCCCAAAAAGGGGGAAAACGATGGATCTATCATTACACGACCATCTACTATTGAAAGATACATATTTTTAATGTATCTCATTTTATTTTGATTCTTAAATTAGTCTTAGTTAGTGTCATCACTGATCGAATACATCATTGCTACAGTAGCCTTTGCTTTATGCATTGTATCATATTCATATTTGAGGTGTAGATACAATGTTGTTGAATCTTCAATTAGTTTCATCATGTTCAATATAAATATACTTGATACATAAACACTACCTAATGTATCATTTACATGTATCAAGTTCTTTAATTTATCATTAATCATATTCATATTTAATAGCCTAAATTAACGAAAACAAATCAGTTGTGTGTTATGTATCTGCACTCTATAATATTTGTTCAGACTTATCCAACTTAGAATGCGATGTATATGTACATATTACCCAGTAATAATCTTGATACATAAATCATAATGTTCTATAACTGGAGCACTATGTTTCAGATCCAACAATAGGTATATGATGCATATCAGTGGCAATGTTGACTACTTCATTACATATGAAATTATGATATTTATATTTTTAAAATATTATATTTCGATTTTTATGATTTATGTGCAGTACATTGATGTAATTTACTTTCCACTTTGGAAGAAGTCAAAACTTCAAATTGACAACCAATACAGATACACTTGTTTTAGATTCCTGAATGTCTCAACCAAATCAAGATATTCATGATGTATCTGCTCAAATTTTTGATAATTTTTAATTAAAATTGAAAGAATTTTTGACGATTTCGGAGAAGACATTTGAAATTTGAATTGTTTATAGACTTTATGCTTTGTGAGAGAGTGATTATACCATCTTATAACATGTACCAGATACATTACAATAACCAATGATACAATCATTCACAAAATCAATGATTGACATATATTAATGTATATCATCAACATATTTTTTTATAAAAACAAGTAATTTACATATGTTGATTGTTACACTATTTATCTGTACAATATACACAATAATAGCCTAATACATTTATACAAATTTGTGATACACACACTCGACATTCAAAACAAATCTGGTCCATCTCAATTGTTAATCCATCTATTACATGTATCACATACAATATGTTATGATGATGCATTTTTATACAAATCACATCCACATACAAAATAATAACCACATCATAATTCATATATACATAATTACATTACACGTGCTTCATTTACCACTAATGTATCATGACTTACATATTCACATGAAAACGTCAAAATAAAACTATAACCATGATACATTAAAAAAAACTATAAAACAAATGGTGGAGAGGGCAGAGGGAATGGTGGAGAGTTGGTTGAACTGTCGGAGATGGATACGGAGATAATATAAAAAAACAATCCCTTCATCGGATAAGAAGAAAATGAATTAGTGGCATAAACACCATCAGGCAAATCAATGTTTCTGATTATATCCATACCCCTCCACTCCCCATGATGTACCCATGAATTCTTGATTATCCAGTAGTCATCATCTCCTTCGGAACCATATCCTACTATTAGTACTATAACACCTCAGAAATTTTTTCAAACTAAGACTTGAACCATCATTCATATTGAGTAAGTTTTTACCAAGGAATTTAAAATTTCCTTAAGTGTTAAGGTCACTAGATGTAGCACCTTGAGTGCAAAAAAGAACCAGAGAGAATTCATTGAAGTCATTCCAAAGCTCTTCTAACTTTTGGGTCAACTTCAAACGACCATAACTCTCAGTACAGGATGAGTTAGGTGTGCAATGAGATAGAAAATGAAAGGTTTTGAATTATCTTTCCAATGCCACTGAGTTTGCTAAATTTCGAGCTTGTATGAGGGAGATATTCCCATTTGAAGTCGGCCTGTCCAAATAAGGAAAGTTACCCGAAAATAGTAAGGGGTGTTTTGGTCTTTTCCTAACCCAATCAGATTTAATTCATTTTTAGTAAGGTTTTAAGGGTATAATCCTATTGGGTTAAGTTTTATAATCCTAATATACACCTAGGGTTTTAGTTGAGAGTTCAAGAAGAGAAAATAGGAGAAAAGAAGAGAGGATCAAAGCGTTCGTTGAGTATCTTGAGTTTTGTTGCGGATTTTCGCCATGGTTTTGATCCCTAAGAGGTATGTAAGCTTCCATAGCATTGGGTTCGTTCACCCACATGCCAATCATGTTATTTTCAGCGTAATTTCAATCTCAAAAGTTGAAGGAATTGAGTTCTTGATAAGTGTTCTTGAAGTTCATTCTAAATCTTGTTTTTTTAAGGATTTGATGAATTCTTGAGATGAAAGTTATTGATTTGAATGTTGTTTTGAATACTTTAGTGTGTACTTAGGTTGGGTATTTGAATCTAAGAAAAAATTGAGAAAAGAAATCGATTAGAAGCGACTTAGGATCAAAAAACGAGAAGAAAAATTTTCAGGTTGTTCTGGGGGAGAGGTGGCGCGACGTGCCACTGATGCGCAAGGAGGTCTAGCGCGCTGCACCAGTAGTGCGCCAAGATTGATCCTCTGAAATTCAGGGGTTGGCACCCCGCGCCAGCAGTGCTCCAGGGTCGCCTGCCCCCACCCGATTTCCATAGTTTAGACCGTCTGAGTCCTTCTAAAGTGTACTAACACTTCCTATTGATTATAACTACTCTAAACGACTTCTAAACATCTAGAAATCATCCAAAACATGAATCCTAACCTTGAATCCATAAATTCAAATTTAAGGTAGAGTTAAGAGCCAAGTCTTGAGAGTTCTTTCGAGTCTTTTTGAGAAAGTTCCTTTGAGTCTTTTGAGTAGCCTTCTACAATTTCTAATAACTTGTTTCAAGACTCAAGTAACTGAGCATGAGAGTGACGAGAATGTATTCATTTGTCTACACTATCACTGAGATCCTTCATATCATGAACCATAACTCGTGAATTCATAGTTCACATCTAAGAGAGAGTTAAGAGTAGAGTTCAAGAAAGCTTTTGAGTTCAATTGTGAATCCTTTGAGATCAACTATTGATTTGAATTAAGTTTGGAGGAAGTAAGTATGAGAATGAGAAGAGTCATATACATGAATTCCATAATGTAATTTAGACCCCCGAGTCGAATCGTTCATGCCCATAAATTCCGCATGACCTTAATAAATTGAGCATCTTTGAAAGGAGTAGTATCTTCAAGTTATAAGTCTTGAGTATTGAGTTTCTAATCCCTCTTTCTAGATTTTATTCTTAATCATGGGACTATTACATATCACCCATGGAGTCCTTGAGTTAAGATGTTCATGCCTATAATTCCGCATGAACCCTATAAGTCGAGCAGTCTGGAGACGAGAAGTGTCTTTGAGTCCTTGAGTTGAGTAGCTTATGCCCATAATTCTGCATGAACCCTCTGAGTTGAATATTCTTGAAACTAGTATTACCATTGAAGTTCTTGAGTTCTGAGTTTTTAAGTCTGGTGTATTGAGTTTTATGTATGGTTATTGAAAACCTCAAATTGAGTCGTTCACTTCCATAATTCAGCATGAACTTTATTCTGAGAAGTCTTTTTACAATTTTTTTCTAAAATTGTTTTAAGATTTGAGCAATTGAGTTGAAAAAGAGTAGAGTAGAGTTCATTTTCTTTAAAATGATATATGGGAACTAATTATTCCCAAGAGTAAATAATTTCACAATTAAGAGAAAAGGAAACTGAGATTTTCAAGAGAGTTTTAAGCAGTTGAGTAACATCTCTTTTAAGAGAAAGATTTTGAGTAATAATCTCAAACCACAGAAAGAGTTATGTTATTAAAACATATGAGTTGAATGTATTTTTGGGAGTAGTATTGAGCACCGATATGCGGACGAGTTCATATAACTCAAGTCTCCATAAACCATGTAACTAACGTGGGTAGAAAGGGTCATACTTTTTAGATGATTACTTAATGCTTTTATCATAGACTAGTGGATCCACTTAATTGAGAGGTTTTATTCCCCAGCAAGGTATAGGACAGTTCTGGCAGCGTGGGCGAGACGTTTTATCATCACATAGGTCATAGTGATGATTATCGGTAAGAGGAACTCCCACAGAGTTGTATTATATACAAATTGAGTTGTTATTGTGTTATTCAATATATTGAGTTGCTAATTATTGTTTTAAAAGCCTTCCATGTATTGCATCTGTTATTGTTGCCTTGTTCTTGAGTATCTTGAGTTGAGTATTTTGAGTTGACCTTTGGTTCATTGAGTCGAGTACCTTATTGTTGAGTTGATCCTCATTTCAATGAATTGAGAACCTTATTTCTGAGTTGAGTATCTTACCCTTGAGTACTTTTGAGTTGAGTAAGTTTGAGTAGTTTTGAGTATCCTTGGGTATTCCTTGAATTGAGTTGAACTATGTTTCTTTGAATTGAGTTGAGGTGAGTTCAGTGAGTTGAGAAGAGGTAAGTATGTTTCCCTTTTTATCAAGTTCAAGCTTATGTTATGCTTTAGAATTCCCCTTACATGCTCGTACATTCCACGTACTAATCCTTTTGGCCTACACTATTTCATGATGCAAATACAGGTACTAAGGATCATCAACAGGCGCTTCACTGATACTGCAAGCAGTTCGAGTTAGCTATGGTGAGCCTCCTTGCTTCCGGAGGGTTCCACTTGTACTTTCAGTTATATCAGTTGTTAGGATGTCGTGGGTCTGTTCCGACTTCTATCTTTGTTAGTTAGAGGCTTCATATATAGACAGTAGAGTTTCAGAAGTTTGTTCATTTATTTTGTTAAATGTTTTAATGAATTAAGTTTCCTATTTTGTGGCGAGTTGAATATATTATTTTTATTCAAAGCTTTTCATTTGAGCTAAATCTTGTAATTGAGTTCAATGAATTTTTTTCAATTTTAAGCTTTGTATGCTTGAGTTAGTCTTCCGCTTGTAGCCAGCCAGGATGAGGTCTCGCTTGGGACCAACAATGGTTCTTGAGTGCCGGCCATGTCTAGGGTGTAGGCTCGAGTCATGACAAACTTGGTGTCAGAGCCAGGTTTCAAGTGTCCTAGGGTGTCTATGAAGCCATGTCAAGTAGGATCTTGTTTATGGTTGTGAGGGCCCCGATTCTATAAACGAGGGACTACTGGCATTTAAGAAAAGTTTCCCTTCTTTCATAATCTTAATCGTGCAATAGAGTTATGTCATAGAGTTTTGTTCATACTCGTGCGTTTCTCAGATTCATTCGACTACCCCTCATACTAGAGGTGATTAAAAAGTAAAGCTTAAAGATCCTTATGGATGAGTTGTTCTTAGCGAGAGTCTTGAGGAAGTCATGAGACTCTAGAGGGGCTTGACAGATGCCCATGAGTAAGTTAAGTGTTCAGTTTTATAGGAATGCACCCATAATTATATGAATCGTGCGTTTGAGCTAAAAGCGATTTGTACTCTTTTCCTGAAGCCTTGTTTCAGCTGACATCCTTATGAGGAGGTATGTTTAGAGCTTGGGTAGTATGTTCACCCTAAAAAGGTAGCACGAGCAACAAGATTATAAGCAGTAGTAGTAAAGAGTGCCCTTTAAGTCAAGAGAAAAGTATGTAGAGGTTAAGTAATCTAGGGAAAGGGAGATAGTGATGGGGCATATTATGTTATTGCAATCGTGCACCCAGTCAGTTATAAGTGATGAGTTCCTTTATGAGTATAAAACGGAATAATAATGCTGTAGAGAGTTGTTGATAGAAGGAAGAGGAAGAGTTACTAGTTAGGAAGAGTTAGAGTATATTTTAACTAGAAAGGAGTTTATGATGAGGTGTCATTGTTTTGGAAATGACCAGGTGTAGGTGTTTAATAGAAGAGCAAGAGTATTCATGAGGTGATAGATCTAAGATAGGCTAGCTTATGAGTTTTGAAGGGGGAAACCCCATGTTATTCAGAGGATAATAGAACTATTTGAGAGATAGTGCACAGTGAGTGAGTAAGTAGTACTAAAGTGGTGAAATGAAATGTGATGGTAATTTGTGAGTATGGAGACGGAGAGGTAAGGATTGACTACTTGTCATAAGGTCACTAGATAAGGATGGAGAAGATGATAATTTGAATTTTGTGAAATTGCTACAGATTGGAATAGATTGATATCAATCAGTTCTGTGTGATTTGTGGGAAAGAAAATCAATATTATGTTAATATTCCATATTAAGTGCCACAACCAAGTTTTATAATGTATCACAATTAATGTAGCCGGTCGTAACTTATGTATTTGGATGACTGATATTTTAAGGGATTTTTGTAAAATAGAAAAGAGTAGAGATAGGATGTAATTTAGGTCTTACACTATGTGATTTATGTAAGTTATACATATTTTAATATGAATCAATAATTTGGAATACTTGAAAAAAATCATGAGGTATCCAATTTCATTTTTCCAAAGAAGGCAAAATTGTGATGGACTTGCACTATTCGGAAAATAAGAATAGCATATTGTAGTTCTAATTTAGTTTCCTATAATTGTTATGCTTTCAAATGTCAGGCTCTAATGACACAATATAAGTCATGCAACAGCAATTATCATTTAAGTAACGAGAATAAAAAAGTTAAATCTGTAAATATTTATAAGTATTTCATCCTCATCTTAGGTAAGCAAATTTCATCAACAATCTCAATAATTGCCGCAGTCGGCAAGGAACAAGCTATTAACAATGTTCTCTCTAAAACTATGATATCCTTACTTATTAACAATGTCCTCTCTAACAATGTTTAGGTCACAAGATGTAGCACCTTGAGTGCCAAAAAGAACTAGAGAGAATTCATTGAAGTCATTCCTAAGCTCTTCTAAGGTTTGGTGCAACTTCAAACAATCTTAACTCTCAGTACACGTTGAGTTAGGTGTGACATGAGATAGAAAATGAAAGGTTTTTGAATTATCTTTCCAACTCCACCAAGTTTGCTAAACTTTGAGCTCGAATGAGGGAGATATGCCCGTTTGAAGTCGGGCTGTCCAAATAAGGACAGTAACCCGAAAATAGTAAGGGGTATTTTGGTCTTGTCCTCAGCCAATCAGATTTAATTCATTTTTAGTAAGGTTCTAAGGGAATAATCCTATTGTGTTCAGTTTTATATTCCTAATATACGCCTAGGTTTTAGTTGAGAGTTCAAGAAGAGAAAAGAAGAGAAAAGAGGAGAGGATCAAAGCGTTCATCGGGTATCTTTAGTTTTGTTGCGGATTTTCGCCATGGGTTTGATCCCTAAGAGGTATGTAAGCTTCCATAGTGTTTGGTTCGTTCACCCACATGCCAATCATGTTATTTTCAGCGTAATTTCATTCTCAAAAGTTGAAGGAAATGCGTTTTTGATAAGTGTTCTTGAAGTTCATTCTAAATTTTCTTTTGTTGGGGTTTTGATGAGTTCTTGAGATGAAAGTTAGTGATTTGAGTGTTGTTTCGAGTAGTTTAGTGTGTACTTAGGTTAGGTAGTTGAATCTAAGGAAAACTTGAGAAAACAAATCGATTAGAAGTGACTTAGGATCAGAAAACGAGAAGAAATATTTGTCGGGTCATTTTAGGGGAAGGGGTGGCGCGACGTGCCACTGATGCTCCAGAAAGCCTGGCGTGTTGCGCCAACAGTGCTCCAATATTGAGCCTCTGAACCTCAGGGGCTGGCGCCCCGCACCAGCAGTGCGCCAGGGTTGCCTGCCCCAATCCATTTTCCGTCTTTTAGCTCGTCTAAGTCCTTCTAAAGTGTACTAACACTTCCTATTGATTCTAACAACTCTTAACGACTTCTAAACATCTAGAAATCATCCATAAACATGAATCATAACTTTGAATCAATAAATTCAAATTCAAGGTACAGTTAAGAGCCAAGTCTTGAGAGTTCTTTCGAGTCTTTTTGAGAAAGTTCCTTGAGTCTTTTGAGGAGCCTTCTACAATATCTAATAACTTGTTTCAAGACTCAAGTAAGTGAACATGAGAGTGAGGTGAATCATATCATGAACCATAACTCGTTCATATCATGAAACATAACTCTTGAATTCATAATTCACATTCAATAGAGAGTTAAGAGTAGAGTTCAAGAAACCTTTTGAGTTTAATTTTGAATCCTTTCAGATCAACTATCGATTTAAACTAAGTTTTGAGAAAGTAAATATGAGAATGAGAAGAGTCGTATACATGAGTTTCATAATGTTATTTAGACCCTCGAGACGAGTCTTTCATGCCCATAAATTCCGCATGACCTTCATAAATTGAGCATCTTTGAAAGCAGTAGTATCTTCAAGTTCTAAGTCTTGACTATTGAGTTCCTAATCCCTTTGTTTAGATTTTATTCTTAATCATAGGACTATTACATCTTACCCACGGAGTCCTCGAGTTGAGATGTTCAAGCCCATAATTCAACATGAACCCTATAAGTAGAGAAGTCTGGAGACGAGAAGTATCTTTGAGTCGGTCACGACCCGAGTCTAGTCCTCGGATGCAACACGGCGTACTCGACCCCGAAGGGGTCTCATACAAGCCTCATAGCATTTCATTGCATTCGATACAGAAATAGTGCAGAATTTAAACTCATTTAAATCCAAAATATCAAACTTCATTAACAGAGGAACTTGAAATGCAGGGGAAGTCTAAATCTCACATGGCCAACTAAGACACAATCTTAAAGCATACTAGGGACACAGCCCTTTAAAATCAAAACAACTACTAAAATGTCTATTACATGAACAAAAGAAACTTAAAAGTCTTATCCTCGAATCCATGCGGACATACCAAGTCTTGGAGGAAAAGCAATCCAACACTTCAAATTAGCTAAGGAGGAATCACTTGCCAGAACCTACACTTTTAGTAAAATCATGAAGAATATGGGTTAGTACACAGAAATGTTGTAAGTATGATGGCCATGCAAAACATGCTTTAAAAGAGGACATTTTGGTTGAAAACCATGCATTCTGTCACATCTCAAAATATCATGAACAATAGCGTAAAAGACATCATATACAAGCACTAACATCATATACAAGCACTAACATCATATAAGTCATGATCTTCACATTTAAACAATGTCACTTGGAAACCAATACCTTTACCATGGACCTTCACCTCAAGCAACCCTTATGCTATGCCTTGTGCATTGTATGGATAGCGTCCCATACCACCATCTACAGTAGGGCACCACATTAAGGTCACCAAAAGTGAACTCATCATTACTTTCTTTTCACCTTTGCACAATATTTATTCATAAGAGACATATCATTTCATAAGGCATGACAAGGGAAAATAACTGGTAATATAACCCAAGTATAGTATGCATATCACATTAAGCATTTTAGAGCCAACAATCTTTAATAACTTCACTTAGAACACATTCATGTCATAGACATTAGGATTTAGAGAAACTCACTATGAACCTCTCAATGCCTACTCGTGCAATGTATAAGAAGCATCCCATACTACTACCTACACTTTGTAGAACCTACCAAGAACCCACAATAAAATCTCACATGATGGGAAGTAAGAATTTAATCGACATAGACGATGAGAGATTGCATGGAATCCGGTGTCATAAGTCCCCACACCGTAAAGAGGTGGTCTACTTGCCTAAGAAAGATCGGTTCATATAGCTTAGGTGGATCCACTAGCTAGACCTATGCAGGCACATAGTTTATGGGATAAGGTAGACGATCATTGAAACTCATGCCTAACTTTGGGGGAGTTTCCATCTTATCAAATCCACTCGGTGCTTAGCCTACATTCCCATACAATAGCTCATTACCTTGACATTATCACATATGAGGGGTGCCATTGGCCTACCAATTCATTCATTAACACATAAAAGGGGTGCCTTAAGCCTACCGATTCAAGGTTCATTTAGGAAAGCTCATTAACTCCTATTGAAAGGATGCCATAGGCCTACCGGTTCAAGTCTCATCATTAACCTTCATGGAAAGGTTCCATAAGCCTACCGATTCCAAGGTTCATTACCCTCATTAATGGAAGGGTGTCATAAGCCTACCGATCCCAAGGTTTATTATAACCATGTGTGGAAGGGTGCCACTAGCCTACCTATCCACTGATTCAACAATCAACAATATAATCGTTTATACAAGAAAATGATGCATACGCCCTACCAATTCAAGGTATACTTTATATTGAAGAATCCTTCCTATTCTATCATCAATATTCATGAGTGTCAAATTGAGAAATAGTCTTTCAATAGTAACACATTTACATTCATAACATGATCATATTAGCTTCATTGAATTCTCATTCATACACTGTCATGTTAACACTTCAATTTCTCATACTATGCCTTCAAGGCCATGGTCACAATATACATAATAAATAAACACCTTCACCTTTCAAGTGGATCAACATCAAGTTAACAATTCTAAACCAACAAGTAGTTTCTCATATCTTGCCTTCAAGGCCATAAACCTCACATACCAATACACCAACAATGCACCATAATATAAGCATGGGTAATGACATACTTTAACAATATAAATCCATTTAAACAAGTTCTATTCATATACATTCATTATCAAGCAACCCACTCCATAAAGGCATAAACTAGGAATAGAGAGAAATCATGGGTTCATGGAGTATTTTCATCTTAAAGCATCAATACAACAACAATATAACAATAATATGCCATTAGACACCTTTTAAAACCATTTGGTGAAAGAACCCATGAGATAGAGTAAAACCCTAGGTTTGCATGAACTTGAAATCTTTAAAAGTTTACTTTGAAATTGGCTCTAGGGTGAAAGCTAACCCTACATGAAGGATCACCATAACTTTGCTAATATTTCCCAAGAAATTTGATGAAGAAGACCTTGAATCCAAAATCCTAGCTCCCAGTTCTTCTTCCTTGAGTTAGAGAGAAATATAGAGAGAGAGAACTTTGGGATTTGATTTGGGGAAACAATGAGAGAATAACTAGTTTAAAAGACTTAAAATCTTATATATTTATCATATAAGTCATCTAAAATCAACCCTACATAATAACACATTAAAATGAAATTACCAAAAACCCCCAACTTGAGGCAGCCCGTCAGGGACCACCCCCAACTAAACGGGTCGTGAGGGGAACCACGGCTCGTGGTGGTGCCCGTGGTCCTTGAGGCAGTGTGCCTCCCATCTTTGCCATGCCCTCCAAGGCCAAGGCAAGTCCACGGAAGCTCCCACGATCCGTGGTTCACACCACGAGCCGTGGTGAAGCTTGTGGTCATGGGGCAACACCTAGGCAAAGCTGCCTTCCCTCCCTTGAGCCTAAGTGAACTCCAAGTTCACTTTCACGGACTGTCTGGGGCACCACGGCTCGCGGTGGTGCCCGTGAATCTTGGGACAGTAGCTCCCTCAACTCGCAACATCTCCCACCAAGCTAAGGCAACCCCAAGAGCCTTCCCACGGCCCGAGGTCATGACCACGAGTCATTAAGTGGCTCGTGAAGGGGCGCCTTGGCTTGGCACCAAACTTGTGCATGCTGCCTTGCCACCACGAGTGTCACCACGGCTCGTGGTGGCCACCATGGCTCGTTAAGACCCTCTTGGCCTAGGGAGGCAGTAGCTAGGACTAGTTTTAGGTAGCCTAGGTTCCCAAACCATGGCCTACACCCAAAACCTTTAGCCCTTCCCCTTAACTCATAACATTAACCCCACGTTAAGGCTTTAGTTCAACCTATCATTTTCCGAGTCGTTACATTATCCCCCACTTAGGAACATTCGTCCTCGAATAACACTTTAAACACTTCAAGGGAAAAACGACTCAAGACTAGCAGCCCAACAATCAAGACAAATCAATAATAATGCATATACCATAGGAGGAAACATCAACTCCACATCAATAAGCTCAATGCAATACAACAAAGTAGGGACTACACCTACAAACTCATTATGCACAAAACAATGGCATTTATCATTTCATTGGAGAAACTTCCTTCTCCGCATCACAACATGCTCATTACAACATTATAAGGCAATCCTTCAACTTTTCTCAAAACCATATTTAAGCATGCTCATCAATCAACTCATGAAGTATTTAGGCAATTCATTATAGATGCACATCAACATGAGGAACACATAAATCAAAATCTCATTTTCTCATGTAAACATAAACTCATCAAAACATGCACAACATCTGAAAACCATGGAAACTCATTTCCACATAAGACTCCAAAATATGTAACAAGCTATTAGGAACTCTTGTTCTCAAGCTTAAATAGGAATAGAAGAAAATGACAAGGATATTAAACTCACCACAACCTACTGTTCATCATACCATCTCCCACTTAGGAGAAAACCCAACTAAGGGAAACATGAAAAATAACATAGGAACCTCATCAATACATTCATGATCATAAGGAACTATTACTTACCGGTGCTTTCATCCGGATTAGCTCTTTTCTCCTTGTTAGCTTGGAGAGCATAGAAACGACCATAATTTGGAGGGATAGGAATCGTACCATCTTTAGAAGCTTGCTTGGCCTCCCTTCCTCTAGCCGTAAGAGTAGGACAATCTTTCACCTTGTGATCATTCTTCCCATAACCATAGCACCCATTAGTACCGGCGAGGCACTTCCCATAGTGCCTCTTGCCACAAATGATGCAAGTAGGTTTAGAAAATTGAGATCCACCACTTTTCCCTTGGTTAACATTAGGAGCACTTGAAGAATCTTGGTTTAGAGCCCTATTCTTGAACCAAGGTTGACCTTGCTCATCGGATCTACCCCTCTTCACACCCCTACTCATCCTCTTAAGTTTGAACTCCTAAATGGATTGAGCATACACTATGAGCCTAGAAATGTTCATGTCATTATGGAGCATTTCCGTACGGCACTCTTCCTTGACTAGGTTGGATACACCGGTCAAAAACCTACTCATCTCATCCCTAGGGTTTGACACCAAAGATGGAGCATACTTAGACAATTGGGTAAACCTTAAGGAGTACTCTTGCACACTCGTATTACCTTGCCTAAGATTGATAACCTCCTCAACCTTACACTCCCTCTTCGCACGGGGAAAGTACCTACCAAGGAAAGCTTCCTTAAGCTCTTCCCATTCTATAGGATCCACTCCCACCGGCCTATTGGCCTTCCATTGAGTGAACCAAACTTGGGCAATATCTTTCAATTGATAGGAGGCAAGCTCCACCTTTTCTCTTGAAGTCACCCCCATAGCACTCACTACCTTATACACCTCATCCAAAAATTCTTGGGGATCTTCTCCCACCTTAGAACCTAGAAACATCGAAGGATTCATCCTCAGAAAGTCTCTCAACTTAGAAATTGTAGTACCATCATTAGCGTTCACCCTAGGCCCCACATCTCTAGTCGCTTGAGATTCCATGGCTCGGGCCAAGATTAAGAAAGCCGACCTAATCTCTTCATTGGTCATATCCGAAACTTGGACGTCGTGAGGACCTTAGGGAGAAACTCCCTCATTCACATTCTCTTCTCCTACTCTCCTTGCGGGTCTCCCACTTGTATTCATATCCTATAAACACAAGAGAAGGGTTAGGAAAAGAACACTTACAAAACTAAACTCTAAGGCACGACTTCAAGAATATGAAAGAAATGTAACTTCTAACGTCCTATAGCCTCTTGCTCTAAGATGTGTCGCGACTCACACCAATGAACAAGACTCTTCTAAACGTAGCTTGTGAGACTTTGATCCCAAAAACCATTTCCAAAATCTTGTGCTCTGATACCATGTTTGTCACACCCCGAGTCTAGTCCCCGGATGCGACATGGCAGACTCGACCCCGAAGCGGTCTCATACAAACCTCATAGCATTTCATTGCATTCGATATAGAAATAGTGCGGAATTAAAATTCATTTAAATCAAAAATATCAAACTTCATTAACAGAGGAACTTGAAATGCAGTGGAAGTCTAAATCTAACATGGCCAACTTAGACACAATCTTAAAGCATACTAGGGACACAACCTTTTAAAATCAAAACAACTACTAAAATGTATATTACATGAACAATAGAAACTTAAAAGTCTTGTCCTCGAATCCATGAGGACATACCAAGTCTTGGAGGAAAAGCAATCCAACACTTCAAACTAGCTAGGAGGAATCACTTGCCAGAACCTACACTTTTAGTAAAATCATGAAGAATATGGGTTAGTACACAGAAATGTTGTAAGTATGATGGCCATGCAAAACATGCTTTAAAAGAGGACATTTTGGTTGAAAACCATGCATTCTGTCACATCTCAAAATATCATGAACAATAGCGTAAAAGACATCATATACAAGCACTAACATCATATAAGTCAGAATCTTCACATTTAAACAATGTCACATGGAAACCATTACCTTTAGCTTGGACCTTCACCTCAAGCAACCCTTATGCTATGCCTTGTGCATTGTATGGATAACGTCCCATACCACCATCCACACTAGGGCACCACATTAAGGTCACCAAAAGTGAACTCATCATTACTTTCTTTTCACCTTTGCACAATATTTATTCATAAGAGACATATCATTTCATAAGGCATGACAAGGGAAAATAACTGGTAATATAACCCAAGTATAGTATGCATATCACATTAAGCATTTTAGAGCCAACAATCTTTAATAACTTCATTTAGAACACATTCATGTCATAGTCATTAGGATTTAGAGAAACTCACTATGACCCTCTCAAAGCCTACTCGTGCATTGTATAGGAAGCATCCCATACTACTACCTACACTTTGTAGAACCTATCAAGAACCGACAATGAAATCTTACATGATGGGAAGAAAGCATTTAACCGACATAGACCATGAGATCTTGTCATGGAATCCGGTGTCATAAGTCCCCACACCATAAAGAGGTTGTCTACTTGCCTAAGGAAGACCAGTTCATATAGCTTAGGTGGATCCACTAGCTAGACCTGTGTGGGCACATAGTTTATGGGATAAGGTAGACGATCATTGAAACTCATGCCTAACTTTAGGGAGTTTCCATCTTACCAAATCCACTCGGTGCTTAGCCTACATTCCCATAGATAGTTCATTACCTTGACATTATCACACATGAGGGGTGCCATTGGCCTACCGACTTCTATTCATTCATTAACACATGAAAGGGGTGCCTTAAGCCTACTGATTCAAGGTTCATTTAGGAAAGCTCATTAACTCCTCTTGAAAGGGTGCCATAGGCCTACCGGTTCAAGTCTCATCATTAACCTTCATGGAAAGGTGCCATAATCCTACCAATTCCAAGGTTCATTACCCTCATTAATTGAAGGGTGCCGCAATCCTACCGATCCCAAGGTTTATTATAAACATATGTGGAAGGGTGCCACTAGCCTACCGATCTAAGGATTCAACAATCAATAATATAATCATTTATACAAGAAATGGATGCATAAGCCCTACCAATTCAAGGTATACTTTATATTGAAGAATCCTTCATATTCTATCATCAACATTCATGAGTGTCAAACATTCATAACATGATCACATTAGCTTAATTGAATTCTCATTCATACAATGTCATTATAACACTTCAATTTCTCATACTATGCCTTCAAGGCCATGGTCACAATATACATAATAAGTAAACACCTCCACCTTTCAAGTGAATCAACATCAAGTTAACAATTCTAAACCAACAAGTAGTTTCTCATATCTTGCCTTCAAGGCCATAAACCTCACATACCAATACACCAACAATGCACCATAAAATAATTATGGGTAATGACATACTTTAACAAACTAAATCCATTTAAACAAGTTCTATTCATATACATTCATTATCAAGCAACCCACTTCATAAATTCATAAACTAGGAATAGAGAGAAATCATTAGTTCATGGAGTATTTTCATCTTAAATCATCAATACAACAACAATATAACAATAATATGCCATTAGAAACCTTTTAAAACCATTTGGTGAAAGAACCCATGAGATTGAGTAAAACCCTAGGTTTTCATGAACTTGAAATCTTTAAAAGTTTACATTGAAATTGGCTCTAGGGAGAAAGCTAACCCTAGATGAAGGATCACCATACCTTTTCTAAGATTTCCCAAGAAATTTGATGAAGAAAACCTTGAATCCAAAACCCTAGCTCCCACTTTTTCTTCTTCCTTGAGTTAGATAGAGATATAGAGAGAGAGAACTTTGGGATTTGATTTGGGGAAACAATGAGAGAATGACTAGTTTAAAAGACTTAAAACCTTATATATTTATCATATAAGTCATCTAAAATCAACCCCACATAATAACACATTAAAACGAAATTACCAAAAACCCCAACTTGAGGCAGCCCATCAGGGACCACGCCCAACTAAACGGGTCGTGAGAGGCACCACGGCTCGTGGTTGTTCCCGTGGTCCTTGAGGAAGTGTTCCTCCCATCCTTGCCAAGCCCTCTAAGTCCAAGGCAAGTCCACGGAAGCTCCCACGATCCGTGGTTCACACCACGAGTCGTGGTGAAGCTCGTGGTCATGGGGCAGCACCTAGGCAAAGCTGCCTTGCCTCCCTTGAGCCTAAGTGAACTCCAAGTTCACTTTCATGGACCGTGTAGGGTACCACGGCTCGTGGTGGTGCCCGTGAATCTTGGGACAGTAGCTCCCTCAACTTGCAACATCTCCCACCAAGCTAAGGCAACCCCACGATCCTTCCCACGGCCCGTGGTCATGACCACGATTCGTGAAGTTGCTCGTGAAGGGGCGCCTTGGCTTGTCACCAAACTTGAGCATGCTACCTTGTCACCACGGATGTCAGCACGGCTAGTGGTGGCCACCACGGGTCGTGAAGACCATCGTTGCCTAGGGAGGCAGTAGCTAAGACTAGTTTTAGGTAGCCTAGGTTCCCAAACCATGGCCTACACCCAAAACCTTTAGCCCTTGCCCTTAACTTATGACATTAACCCCACGTTAAGGCTCTAGTTCAACCTATCATTTTCTGAGTCGTTACAGAGTCCTTGAGTTGAGTAGCTCATACCCATAATTTCGCATGAACCCTTTGAGTTGAATATTCTTGAAACGAGTATTACCATTGAAGTTCTTGAGTTTTGAGTTAAGTCTCAATTATTGAGTTCTATGTATGGTTATTGAGAACCTCAAATTGAGTCATTCACTTCCATAATTCAACATGAACTTTATTTGAGAAGTCGTTTTACAAAAAATTTCAAAACTTGTTTTAAGATTTGAGCACTTGGGTTGAGAAAGAGTAGAGTCTAGTTCATTTTCTTTAAAATGATATATGGGAACTATGTATTCCCAAGAGTAAATAATTTCACAATTGAAAGAGGAGAAAATTGAGATTTCCAAAAGAGTTTTGAGTAGTTGAGTAACATCTCTTTTTAGAGAAAGATTTTGAGTAATAATCTCAAACTATAGAAAGAGTTATGTTTTTAAAACATATAAGCTGAGTGTATTTTTGGGAGTAATATTGAGCACTAATATGGAGCCGAGTTCATGTAACTCAAGTCTCCATAAACCATGTAGCCAACGTGGGTAGAAAATTTCATACTTTTTAGATGATTCCTTAATGATTTTAGCACAGACAAGTGGATCCACTTAATTGATAGGTTCTATTACACGACAAGGTATAGGGTAGTTCTGGCAGCGTGGGTGAGACATTGTATCATCACATAGCTCATACTGATGGTTGTCGATTAGAGAAACTCCCACAGAGTTATATTATATTTTATTGTATAAAAATTGAGTTGTTATTGTGTTCTTCAATACATTGAGTTGTTATCTACTGTTTTAAAAGCTTTCCATATATTGCATCTTTTATTGTTGCCTTGTTCTTGAGTATCTTGAGTTGAGTATTTTGAGTTGAACTGTGTTTCATTGAGTCAATTACCTTATTGTTGAGTTGATCCCCATTTCAAATAGTTGAGAACCTTATTTCTGAGTTGAGTATCTTACCCTTGAGTACTTCTGAGTTGAGTAAGTTTGAGTAGTTTTGAGTATCCTTGAGTATTCCTTGAGTTGAGTTGAACTATGTTTGTTTGAGTTGAGTTGAGTTGAGTTGAGTGAGTTGAGAAGAGGTAATTATGTTTCTCTTTTAATCAAGTTCAAGCTTATGTTATGATTTAGAATTCCCCTTACATGCTCGTACATTCCACGTACTGAGCCATTTGGCCTACATCATTTCATGATGAAGATACAGGAACTCAGGATCATCAACAGGCGCTTCGTTGATACCGCATACAGTTCGAGTTAGCTATGGTGAGCCTCTTTCCTTCCGGATGGTTCCACTTGTACTTTCAGTTATATCAGTTGTTAGGATGTCGTGGGTCTTGTCCCGACTTCCATCTTTGTTAGTTAGAGGCTTCATAGATATATAATAGAGTTTCAGAAGTCTGTTCATTTATTTTTTAAAATGTTTTAAAGACTTAAGTTGCCTATTTTGTAGCGAGTTGAATATATTATTTTTATTCAGAGTTTTTCATTTGAGTTAAAGCTTTGTAATTGAGTTCAATGATTTTTTTTCAATTTTAAGCTTTGTATGCTTGAGTTAGTCTTCCTTGTAGTCAGCCAGGATGAGGGTTAGCTTGGGGACCAACAATGGTTCTCAAGTGCCGACCACGTCTAGGGTGTAGGATCGGGTCGTGACAAGTACTCCATGGCTCAAGTCTTCCGGACTACTAGAGAAACTTCCATCACAAATTTCCTACATGTTTCAATAATACAAAAAACTTAGTGCACGTCATTTTGGGATTCTTGAGAGAAAAAAGGGCAAAGAAATATGTAAAAAAGAAGTGACAGATAAGAGTATCCCTCTATACAACTGAAAATCAGCCCTCGTTCCATCGATGCCAACATTGACAGGTTGTTGAGCAACAACATAAAAAGAAGGGTAGTTTCCTCCTATGGAACTCTTACGATTTTGAATTGATAGAGAATATGATAGATTGAATTTTGTGAAGCTGCAACAGATTGGAATATATTGATATCAATCAGCTCTGCGTGATTTGTAGGAAAGTGATGAGTCCACGCTTTGGACTCATTTAGGGCTTTATTTGGATAGATTTAGTGTCCTCAAATGCTTATTTTGTGCCAATAATTGATGTAAAATCCTTGTTTTCCAGCTATTTGGATTGAGGAACAAAGCATGGACACTAATGGGCAAAAAGGAACAAGGCAACTGAAACAAGGAAGAAAATAAGGCCTGATGATCACCGAATCCATTGGGCAAGTCGCCGAGTAGCCACTATCTCGCCTAAAGTTCTAGTGTGCCAAGACCTGAAGGAGAAAATCAAGTTGGCGAGAGAAAAGAGCAGTCGATGTGTCGCCGAACGGTTTCGCGATGCAGTGTTGGATTGCCCAAAGTTACAGAACTTGAGGATGCTGAAGGCCAAAGAAGAAAGGCGATGGGACAAACCAAAGGGCGGATCACCAAGTTGATCGGCGATCCTGAATTACTGCGCCGAATGGTCCTTCGCAGCATATTTTTGGCGACTATAAATACATTTTTGAATTCTTAGTTTAGTATTAGTTTTCATTATATAGGATCAAGTTTTCATAATATAGAATTTCTTATCAGTTTTGGATAGAGAACCTTGAGTTTGGAGACAAAATTTTCCTTAGCTTTGAAGAATTGAAGTTTTCCATTTTTGAGAAATTGGAATTGGGTCTTTGAGATTCTTCAATTTAGACCTTTGTAAAGACGAAATTGATCTTACCCAGTTGATGGAAACACAATTTGGTAACGATTTCTATCTTTTTATGATGTCTAGCTAAAACCCCAATTCTTGGGGTGTGATTATGTGATTATGGGTTGATTTAGCTTATGGGTATTGTTAATTGATAGTTTAAATGTTGTTTAAAAGTGATTTCAATCAGTAATTGTGGTTTAATTTAAAGGGTTGTAGTTGCAAATGCAATTCTACATTCGTGTTTTTGGCTTGCTCGAGAGAGAGGTTTTAAAACCGAGATTACTGATTTGATGGTCTGTGGGTATTGGGTTGTCATGGGTTCAGCTTGAGAGACTGAATCCTAAACCCTTTTCCACACATTCAGCTCGAGAGAGTGAATAGACTAAAGCGTAGGCAGTTCTTAATTGCTACTTGTTGGTGTTCGAGATAAACCAATTTGATTCGAGGTAAATTGTTTGAGAGAAAGTTTATCCCCACTAAAGTCTAGCTTATTCATTGATTTACAATTATTTACTATCAGTTGCAATTACCCATTTGTCTACCTTAGCCTATAATCCAATCAAATCCCAAGAACCCGTCTCATTACTTGTTAACTAGTGTTATTTGATGTTGTTGTAGTTGATAATTACAATTAAAAAAAACCCATACTTGACACTTGTGTCACCCTTTAATTTGAATTATGCTTTTATTCTTAAATGGCTTTACCTATGATTGACTTGAACAGATTTGTATTTGGCTCTTGATTCTCAAACACGTACCACTCCATGTGGGATTCGACCCCAACTCATTTAGTTGGGTTATATTACTAACTAACGATCGTTGACGCTTAGTATTGGATGAACTGTCTTTGAAACGTTATTAATCAAAATGGCATTGCTTCCGGGGAGTGGTGTTGGTTGAGAATCTTTGGTTAAGTTGAATTTTGTTTTTATTAGTCATAGTTGAACTTACTTAATTTTAGTTTTGTTTTGCTTGTTTGTGTTTTGAAACAGGAAGTATGAGTGTGAACGGTAGCTATGGTAGCCAAGTAGGCCACCAAGATGACATTGGAAACCTCAATGATGTCAACGAGCCTAATCCTAATGACCACCATCTTATAGGTGGAATTGGTGCCATTCGCCTGCCTCCGACCGAAGGGAACGTGGTGTTCCATATCACAAGTACTATGTTGCAACTCTTGCAATTGAAGGGGTTGTTCGGTGGTTTGGCTCATGAGGGTGGATGTTTGTAGACCGTTCTCCTTCAATAAAATATCCCAAGATTGGTCCGGTTGAGATTATTCCCGTTCTTTTTGATGGGGAAGCATGTAAGTGGTTGGCTGAATTGCCACATGAATCAATCACTTAGTGGGAGGAGTTGGTCACCGCATTTCAAGTGCGATTTTTCCCTCATTCGAAGATGATGACTCTTCAGGATAGTATTCAGAGCTTCAAGTGTTCAAGTGTCTGGAGGGCGAGCCAATTCATGAAACTTGGCTACGATTCAAGAAGTTTGTGCTCCAATGCCCAACTCATGGCTTTCCTGACAATGTCTTGCTGCAGTATTTTTACTGGAGCCTTGACTCGGTAAACAAGGGTGTTGCTGACCAACTTTCTCCTAGAGGTTTGATACAGCAACCTTACATGATACAACTCAGCTCTTAGATGCCATGACCACAATCAACCAGGCATGGTACACCCATGAAGACCAGGTCTCCCCTTTCATGTTTAAATTGACCAAGGAGCAGATGGAAAAAGACCATGAGAGGGACCAGAACATGGCCAAGATCATGACACAACTTAACATTTTCTCCAAAAATGTCATGGGAGCTAGTGCTCAAGGTGTCAATGTCGTGGGTGTCGGGTGTGTTAATTCGGATGAGGCTAAGTTTGAGGTTTTGTACAACAAAAAGGTGAACTTCCTATCTAACCAAGGAGGTGGTTATCGTTCAAACTACCCGAGGTAGGGTGGTAACCAAGGTTGGAATAGGGAGGAAGGTTGGAAGGATCATGATCGAGAGTGGAGGGATCGTAACCGCACTTGGAAAGAGAGAGAAGGGGAGAAGGATAGATATGTTCCTCCCCATGAGCACCAAAAGCCAAAGGATTCTGAGAGAGGTCGGTCAGAGGATATGCTTTCTCGTATCCTCAACAAAGTTGAGGGGTCTGATAAGATTTTGAAAGAAATGAAAGAAGATGTGTCAACCCTTAGCCAGACGATTACCTCCTATTCAGTATCGATCAACTAGTTGGAGACCTAAATGGGTCATATCTCGTCTCATTTAAACCCGAGACAACAAGGGGGTTTGCCTAGTGATACTATGGCTAACCCCAATAATGAGGTTTGAGTTTGGACTTGCATCGTGTCGTGACATTAACTAAGGCGCTGCTTGGGAGGCAACCCAAGTTTTTATTTACTTTCTTTTTTAGTTGAAATAATGGTGTGTTGATTTTGCAGGTCAAAGTATGGAAGGTGTTTGAAAAGTGCAGATTAGCGAGCTAAAAGTTCAGTCGGCGACTCGTCGAAGAGGTCGGCGAGCCCGACTTGGACCGCCGTTGGACTCAAGACATTTTAAAATTGGAGTCTATAAAACTCGGCGAGCCCAAGAGCTGATTGGTGAATCGCCAACCAGGTCGGCGATCATGACTTAGTCCGTCATTTGGACCCCCACATTTACTGGAGGTTCTGTAAAAACTCGGCGAGGTAAGTACCCATTTGGCGTGTCGCCGAGTGGGTCGGAAAGCAAAACTTATGTCGCCGAATGGGCGAGAACTGGACGGTTTTTAAGGCCAAAGGTTCAAAAGTTAGAACTCTTTCATTTTCCCTCACTTTTCAACTTTCCAAAATCACACCCGCACTTTAGTCATCCATATTTTTGTGTTTTTATCATATCTTAGTCATCAAGTTTGTGTTCAGAGTTGGATTACTTTGCCGCCTAGCATTTCAAAGTATTTATTCGGCATCAAAGGTTGGTTTTCCGAACCCCGAACTCATTTTTAGCAATTTGTACTCATTTGCAATTGATTTTGTCTTAGTGATGTGTGTTGGCCCTCTCTAATAATAATTGTTTTTGTGTGTGCCTTTGTTAATTTGAATATCGTGCCTGTAATGCCTATATTGTTTAATTCTCGAGTTTTTCGTGCTTTAAAATTGATTAAAATTGTGGGGTTGTGCTTGCATGTTGTTGGGTCTAATTGGGTGAAGTCAAAGTAACCTATATGTGTGCCAAATAATGTAATTTGATTAATGATGGAGTGGTTGACGTCATTCTTAAGGGCAAAAGTCATCAAATGGCCAAATTTGGTAAAACCGAGAGAAGTCTAATTCCGGGGGGCATGGGTGTAATGGTTCTTAGCTTAATTGTAATAGTGCATGTTTTGATTTTGTTTTTGGGGGCTGCGGGGTTGAATTTGGGAAGTTGGGTTGAAAGTAGGCACGTTGGGTCGTTTGGCGAGCTGGGTCAAGCTCGCCGAACCACTCAATGGTTCGCCAAAATTCCCCTTATCGCCTTTAATTTCATGCTTAATCTTGAAAAAGGTTTTGTACCTTTCGACGAGAAGCCTGAGTTCACCGAGTGCACTCGGTGACTCGCCGAAGATCTTCATTTATCGCCCTTTGTCTGCTCCCCTACTTCTTAAATGCACTATAACTTTCGGTGGGCTAAACCTGGCTCGCCGAATGTTGTCGGCGATTTGCCGAAAGGCCCTTCCCATAGCCGACATGCCATTTTTCTGGGAATTTTTTAGCCAATCCTTTCGGCGAGCTCGATGTGGCTCACCAAAGTGATTCAGTGACTCGCCGACTGGTTCGGTGAGTTTGTCTGCATCTACTTTTATGTGCTTTAACTTGAACTATTTCTAACTCTTTTTGATGTGTTGCAGGTTTGGCTAGGACAAACCTCGACATGCCACCCCGAAAAAGAGCACGGGGTATTGTGATAAATGAAGGGGGAGCTAACCCTCCCAAAAAGGGAAGAACAGAGCCTCTAACGGGAGGCAAGGGCAAAGGCAAGAGGCCCGCATCTGAAGTTCCGGAGCACAACTCCGATAGGGATAGAGTGTCTGCTGACTCCCAAGCTGTATTATCTGAGCCTGAGGATGACCATCCCTTACAGTCCCGGCGGGCTGATATCCGTGCTAGATCTCGCCCTGACTCAGCTAGAGTCCCTTCAGCTTCCACCCTAGGAGATTCAGTGCCAGCTCTGGCACCTTCTATGGCTCCAGTGCCACCAGCAGTCCCTCCTCCCGGGCTTCTCAATAGACTAAAAGCTGATGGATTGCGGACTATTCTCGAGGAGAAGTTGTTGTCTACATAGGGCCTTGAGGGCAGATACTCCGGGGTGAGGGAGACACTCCAGTACCATCATTTTAAGCAGTTCAGCAGGCCTCGAGGCTCATACATACCTGCATGGGTTCGGGAGTTCTACTCTGAATATGGTGACCTGGTCCTTAAAAGCAAGAAGAAGGCCAGTGAGTTCAGACCAGTGGGATCCATTATGGTACAGGGGATAGTAGTGCACTGTAGCCGTGATCACATCAACGCGGTACTTGATATGGGGTCAGACTTTGACTACCCCAACTTAGCTACCACTACAGCATCTTTGGATGAGCTCAAGGGCTGGCTGGCGCCCCTCATCTCAGACACCACCCCGAGGTGGATAGAGGCAGGAGTCCCGATCGAGAAGAGGGACTTGAGTATAGTTGCACATTATTCGTTTAGATTCATCAGCAGCTCTATTATGCCCTCCCAAAATAAGTTTGTTCTACTTCATCCTAAGGCGGCCTACCTTGGATCGATTATTGCTAAGAAGAGCTTTGACATGGGGCTTATTATTGAGCAAGAGATGGCCATAAGGGCCAAGCAGAGGCAGACCTCACTTCCCTTCCCGGTGCTGATCACAGAGTTGTGCCGGCGTGTTGGAGTCCCCCGGGATGTAGCTAGAGATATTGAGTTTACCCCGTCTTCCTCCATTGACATTTGGTGTATTGAGGCCGAGTACACACGAGAGGAGGTCGACAGTAGGAGAGCAGCTCCGACAGATACTTCTCCGGAGGTGGATGTCGATTGTATACCTGGATAGGCATTTTTTCCTACTCCGGCCTTCGGGCCTTTAGGTATATCTACTCCTACTTATTCTTCTTCACAGGCTCTGGGTGCCTCTACCTCTGCCCAGCCCGCCAGGATCACTCAGGCTATAATCCTGAAGATGGGGCACCTGGCCCATTCAGCTGATGGGAGGGTGACCCAACTTGAGATATCCATCCCATGGATGATTGAGAGTGTTATCCTTGCTGCACTTACCCCCCCCCCTCCTCCAGACTTCCATTGACACTCTCACTGAGAGAGTTGAGGCTTGTGAGAGTAGACATGGGGAGACCTCCGAGGTTACGACTTTGAAAGCCGAAGTTGCAGATCTGAGGAAGGACGTGGACTATCTAAAGTCTACTGACTTTACTTCAGTACTGGAGGTCACTGATGATGTTGATACCCCAGAGAATTCTGAGATTCCTCCAGCTACCACAGGAGATGTATATAGGGATGGCACAGCAACTGATAAGTCAGAGGCGAAGAACGATGAGAAGCAGATAAAGGTGCGTGATACTGAGGTTTATGATGATCTAGCTGACCTGGAGGATGCCATGTTCGAGACTGTGCGCCAGACCTCTTTGAGAGACACCACCATGGGTGGGTCCAGTGAAGCTGGTATTTCTGAGGTGACTCCGGGAACTGATGCCCTGGTTCAGAGCACTACACCGGGCACTGATGCCCAGACAAATGGAGCGACTGTTTAGACAGGATCCATTTTTACCTCCCTCTCTGTCTTATCTTTATTTGACTTTTGAATATTTTATTGTTTGCATTTGAGGACAAATAGCTTTTTTTTGTGGTGGGGGTGAGACCCACCTTTTGTGATGATTGTTCTGTTTATATATTTGGGTTTTTGAGCTATAAACTATGTTTAGCACTGTTTTTGTGGATGTTTGAGCTTGTGGCTCCTTGCTTTAATTGCAAATGATTTTTGGACCCTTCCAAAAATATTTGTGCCACCTCTTATTTGTGTTTGAATGTGGCGGTTCTCTTGCAAATTTGAGTATCGGTCTTGATCAATACCGATGACTTGAACAGTGCTCATAATCGAACAAAAATCAATGTGCGGCTACGATGAGGCCAAATGAAGTTGCATAGATAATATGTGAACTTTTTGCATCTCGTTGTGACTAGCCAATTATCAAATTGAGTCTCTTGTGATGAACTTTGCACACTAGCGAAAGTATGGAGTCTTGTTTGACATTGGTGTCAATGCCTTGTGTGATGAGCTTGACGTGAACCATGTGTGATAACACCTAGAATTTTCCCCATTGGTCCCGCTCACTAAGTGATGCAAGATCTTGAGATGATTTTAGGAAACTTTGAAGAGTGTGAAACAATTTGACATTATACCTCTTTTGTGGCCAACCTTGTGAGTGTACGATCCTTGCTTGAACACCTTTTGAGCCTCAACCTTTTCTTGGAAGAAACTTGATGAAATTGTGACCTTTCTTTATCCATTACCCATAATCCTCATGATTTGTGGTTTGTTTGAATATCCAACTTAGACCAAAAGCCTAAGTTGGGGGTGTGGTGAAAAGAGAAGGTAAATCAAGAAGTGCAAAGAAGTCCTCTTTGATCCATGGTTTTGAGAAAGATGGAACCCCGCAATACAAAAAAAAAAGAAAAAGAAGAAAAAAATGAAAAAGTTGTGGAATAAAGTTGTGAAAATGCAAAAAGAAATGGGGTGTCCAACGGTCCATGGAAGATGAATAATAGGGTGACTTTTGAGCATGGATGAGAATGATGAAGAAAAGGAAAGAAAGAATTGTTCATACCACATTTCATGAGGATAGCAACCACTAAGCCTAAATTACCATACCTTTGCCCTCAGCCCCGTTACAAGCCTTGAAAAGACATTTTTTATCTTGAGTGAGCTAAAACAAGTGTTGATTGGAAAATACAGGCAAACCTATGGGTGAAGTCATGCATTGTGTTTATATTTTTGAGTGTGAGTGTTGATTGTGATTTCGGAGATATAAATTGTTGAATCATTGTGTGTGAATATGGAATCATTCTTTGTGTGAGGACATTTGAGTACTTTTGTTGAGCTTGAACTTGCATTTGAAGCAAGTATTGTGAACTTGAGAATCTTTGATAATGGTGAGTCACAACTTGAATATTTGAGTGCACAATTGATCCTTGCATGAGTAGGTTGAGTCTTTTTGTGTGCATTCATGATTGAGTCTTGTGTAGCACTGTTTGAGACATCCTTTTTAAACTGCTGAACTTGAGTTTTACTTGAGGACAAGCAAAAGTTTAAGTTGGGGGGGTTGATGAGTCCACATTTTGGACTCATTTAGGGCTTTATTTGGATAGATTTAGTGTCCTCAAATACTTATTTTGTGCCAATAACTGATGTAAAATCCTTGTTTTCCATGTATTTGGATGAAGGAACAAAGCATGGACATTAATGGGCAAAAAGTAACAAGGCAGCTGAAAGAAGGCTAGATGATCACCGAATCCATTGTGCGAGTCGCCGAGTAGCCATTATCTCGCCTAAAGGTCTAGTGTGCCAAGCCCTAAAGTAGAAAATCAAGTCGACGAGAGAAAGGAGCAGTTGGCGTGTTGCCGAATGGTTCCGTGATGCAGTGTTGGATCGCCCAAAGTTACAGAACTTGAGGATGCTAAAGGCCAAAGTAGAAAGGTAATGGAACTGACCAAAAGGCGAATTGCCGAGTTGATCGGCGATCCCGACTTACTGCGCCGAATGGTCCTTTGCAGCATATTTTTGGCGACTATAAATACATTTTTGAATTCTTAGTTTAGTATCAGTTTTCATTATATATGATCACGTTTTCATAATATAGAATTTCTTATCAGTTTTGGAGAGAGAACTCTGAATTTGGAGACAATATTTTCCTTAGCTTTGAAGAATTGAAGTTTTTCATTTTTGAGAAATTGGAAGTGGATCTTTGAGATTCTTTAATTTAGACCTTTGTAAAGGCGAAATTAATCTTACCCAGTTGATGGAAATACAATTTGGCAACGATTTCTATCTTTTTATGATGTCTAGCTAAAACCTCAATTCTTAGGGTGTGATTATGTGATTATGGGTTGATTTAGCTTTTGGGTATTGTTAATTGATAGTTTAAATGTTGTTTAAAAATGATTTCAATCAGTAATTGTGGTTTAATTTAAAGGGTTGTAGTTGCAAATGCAATTCTACCTTCGTGTTTTTGGCTTGCTCGAGAGAGAGGATTTAAAACCAAGATTACTGATTTGATGGTATGTGGGGTATTGGGTTGTCATGGGTTCAGCTTGAGAGAGTGAATCCTAAACCCTTTTCCACACATTCAGCTTGAGAAAGTGAATGGACTAAAGCGTAGGCTGTTCTTAATTGCTGCTTGTTGGTGTTCTAGAGAAACCAATTTGATTCGGGGTAAATTTTTTGAGAGAAAGTTTATCCCCACTAAAGTCTAGCTTATTCACTGATTTACAACTATTTACTATCAGTTGCAATTACACATTCGTCTACCTTAGCCTATAATCCAATCACATCCCAAGAACCCGTCTCATTACTTGTTAATTAGTGTTATTTGTTACTGTTGTAGTTGATAATTACAATCAAAACCCCCATATTTGACACTTGTGTCACCCTTTAATTTGAATTATGCTTTTATTCGTAAATGGCTTTACCTATGATTGACTTGAACATATTTGTATTTGGCTCTTGATTCTCAAACACGTACCACTCCCTGTGGGATTCGACTCCAACTTATTTAGTTGGGTTATATTACTAACTAACGATCGTTGACGCTTAGTATTTGATGAAGTGTCTTTGAAACGTTATTAATCAAAAAGAAAATCAATATTACGTTAATATTCCATATTAAGCGCAACAACCAAATTTTATAATGTATCACAATTAATGTATTCGGATGTAACTTATGTATTCGGATGATTGATATTTTAAGGGATTTTTGTAAAATAGAAGAGTAGAGATAGAATGTAATTTAGGTCTTACACTATGTATTTACGTAAGTTATACATATTGTAATATGACTCAATAATTTGGAATACTTGAAAAAAATCATGAGGTATCCAATTTCATTTTTCAAAATAAGGCAAAATTGTGATGGACTTGCACTATTCGAAAAATAAGAATAGCATATTGTAGTTCTAATTTAGTTTCCTATAATTGTTATGCTTTCAAATGTGAGGTTCTAATGACATAATATGAGTCATGCAGTAGCAATTATCATTTAAGTAATGAGAGAAAAAAGTTAAATTGGTAAATATTTATAAGTACTTCATCCTCATCTTAGGTAAGCAAATTTCATCAACAATCTCAATAATTGCCGCAGTTGGCAAGGAACAAGCTATTACTTTCAAATTGTAACAATCATATTATAAAATGCATCTTCCATCTATATAATATTTAATAAAATTATTTGTATCTTATCATTTTTTATAACTGTGCGAAGCACAGACAAGTTCACTTGTGGTATATAAATATAAAAGTTAAAATATAAAATATAAAATAATAATATATAAACACAAGTAAAATAAAAAATTTAATATATAAAAATATAAAAATGAAATTCTCAAATGAAATTTTATCAAACTTATTAGATATGATAATTGATTAGTAAAACATAAATAAAAATAAAAATTAGTCTTGAAAAAAATAATTTTCTGCTTCTGCTTCTGCTTTTTTAAGGAACAGAAACTTTTAGCTTCTTCCCAATAACAGAAAAATTGCTTCTACTTTCATTTAAACGCAGTTTTACTGATTTGTCTAACTCTTAATTTTTCATCTTTTTTTCTCAAAATAAGTGATTTTGGCTTCCCAATAACTATGTCACGTAGACTCTTAGTCAAACTGACTCTCAAAAAGTGAATTGTAACAACTAAAAAGGAATAAATAGAGTATTTTAAAAAAAAATTAATAATAATTTCATTTAAAATGCTCATTTTGTCTTTAATGAGATGATTTATAGTTATACAAATATGTATGACTTATTTTTAGACCATATATTTTAAAAGTCTTTTTTTTTCTTAAATTTCATATCAAATCAAACAATATCATATAAATTGAGACAGAAAAATTTGTATTATTTCCTTCTTCCTTTTGTATCTAGTGCACCATTCATGACTTGTCCAAATTCAAATGTTCTAATGTGAAAATGTTGGAGGACCAAAAAGTCAAGGCTGAATAAATCTTGATTAATTGCTTCATGTATCTGAACTATGAAGTCGTAGGGTCTTTTTTTAAAATTAATAAGCACTATATTAATTATTAATTCACAAGTTTGAATTTTGAATTTTGAATTTTGAACTTTGAACTTTGAACCTCCTAAATATTTTAGGATATTTCATGTATTAAGTTCAGTCTGCTACCGATCATATTATTAGTGATAGAATCAAAAAAATTATTTAATAATTTAAAATATCAAAATGTAAATACATAAAAAAAAATAAAAAATTCAATATATATTATATAGATATAAAATAATCATATATAAATAATATATTTTTTAACGGACAGAGTTCGAATAAATATGTGAGCCCTGTTAGCTCCGCCCTGTGACTTGTTAGTTATATTTCATAGTTAATGAGCTGCAAATAATTGGGTGGTCCAACACCATTAATTCTCCACCTAATATTACTAAACAACATTTATACTATCTTACTTTTATATTAATTATTATTATCAGTTTATTAAGAGTTTGTATTCTTTCATTAAAACTATTTAATAATTTTAATTAATTATGAGATTATTTATCTGAAATACTTTTTTCTGTCTCTTAAATATCTTACCACTTCTCTATATTTGTGTTGTATTTATAGAATTTCGGTTCATATAATCATATGGTATTTATTTTTTATATTTAATTTAAATCAGGTCATTTAATTACATAACCAAGAAGGTATTAATTATATTTTTCAACTGAGTTTTTTTAAAATAAAATAAAATAAAATATATTCCCATAACTAGTAGTTGTCCAAGCAATAAATAAGCAACCCCAAGATATAAATGTAAAAGGGGTACTCAAGTCAGTATGAATTGAAGAAACGTTTCCCCACCCACTCAAAGACAAAAGCCGGTTATTAATTTTAGTTTAAATGTAAAATTTATAATAAGAAATTTATTATTGAATATGTACAAATTATTAGGAAAAATCCATTTGGCTATAAAAATTTGGCCATAAAAAGACATGTTCACACTATAAATTAGTTTATTTTTGGACATTTTTACCCTTTAACTTAAATATTGAATATATTCTTCAATTATATTTCAAATACATTGAAAATGATTAATGAGATTAATTATTGATGATTTCATCATTAAACATGAGAAAGAAACCACAAAATTCACCAAAGAAAACATATGTCTTACCCACTCTTCTTACTTGAAATTTTCAAGATCTAAAAAGAAAATTAAAAAATATGATAGTAGTAGTAAAAAAATATATATCTTTTTCAATTTATAAATTTCCTCCTTTCTACTTATTCTTTTTTGTTTATTTATTTTTCATTTCTTATTTCTTAATGATAAAAAAAAAGTACAAAAGAGGAGTAAAGTGTAGGCTATCTATTTTACTTTATAATTTCTAATCGTGAAAAGATAAATTATATCTAAATTTAAATATTAAAAATTTATATCTATAATACTCAAATTAAAAATATGAAATTCACCAAGTTGATAAACCAATTACTCTTATTTATTTAAAGGAGTTGTTGTTACTTCTAGAAAAGAGTTAAATGATAAAAATATATTTTATCCGTTTATACTTAGAATGTATGTGAGCGAAATATGAAGAAAACTGAAATTACCATCATGTTTCCTCCATTATGTGATTACTTTCATATCCTCGAACGTATATGAATCACATCATACACAAATAAAGACTCATTAAAATTAATGAATCATATTATAACACAAATGTTGATGGTGCTTCATTGAAAATTATAATAACTAGGAAAGGATATAGAAAGTTCTTTATGATTTCAAAATAAACTTTTATAAAAAAAATTGAAAGACAAACATCTTCATAGTTCTCTGATGATAATGACAACACAAATTTGTTAAACATGAACTAGATCAAAGTTTCATCACACATATATTTTTCTTTATTAGTATTATTTGTTGTTTTATATAAAAAAAAATGTTTGCTATTAAATGATATGTTAAAATATTAAGTATATATAGTTGTAGTCACAATAATTTTTTTTGCTCTCAAATTAATATTTTTTTTGAAACTGATTAAGAATTTTTAAAATTAAGTAATTTTATTATATTTATTATATGAATAAATTTAAATTACCTATATAAATAATTTTTTTAATTCAATTTTAAATAATTTTTTAAATATAATGTAAAATAGTTCAATAATAACAGTCAAAATTCAAAATACTTTAGAATAGGTAGATATTGATACAATAAAGAAATATTAAAAATCATATGGTTCATAAGTGTCGATCCTATTTCACAACAACCCAAGATAGTTACACATTAATGTTGTTGTTTTGATATTTGTTAATTATTATGCTTTAAAAAATTAAACTACATATTTAAATATTATGTTTAGAAAAATTAAATTACGTATTTAAAACTACATATTTAAAAATTAAACTAAAGATTTAAAAAATTAAACTACATAATTAATTATTATGTTTCAAAAAATTAAATTACGTAGTTCTATAATGTATTGATTTTTATCAATTCTAAAGTATTTTGAGTTTTGATTATCGTTATTGAAATATTTTTCAAATTATATTTAAAAACATATTTTTATGTATATTATTAACATGAATTTTAATTGTCTCCTTCGATAGAAAATTCTATATTAAATGAAAATATTTTTAAAAATGTATATCCTAATGGGAAAATCCTTTTGGGCATAAAAAATTTGACCATAATTTGGCCAAAATTATAAAAGGACATGTTCACACTATAAACTAGTTTATTGTTGGACATTTTTTCCCTTCAACTTAAACATTGAATATATTTAAGTTAAATGAAAATTCTATATTATATGAAAATAATTTTAAAAAAATGTATATCCTAATTATGTTATACTTTATTTACATATACTAAATATATTCTAATTTAATACAGTATCCTACATAAAATACATCTATTTTAAAGTATTATAATTGATAAGTAAGTATTGAGTGATCTTTTATTTATTTGTTTTGAAACATCCTCAATTAATTAATATTATTAGAGCAACTATATTTTGTATTCATGGTTAAAATTAGTAAAATAATTTCACCAATTTCTATATATCTTAATTCTTGTTTGGAATGATTATGATATAAAAATCTAATGTGTTATTCATGACATAGTTATAAATGTCTTATCATCAATTATTTTTTAGAAATATCTAATTTCCAAAATGAAATTATTTTTTCTCTTGAAAAACATCCATTATATATATAGACTAATCTATTTAGTTGATTATATTTAAAGAAAAATTCAACTAACTTTTTTTGAATCTACGCTTAATTACTATATTTTACTAAATTTGTAGTACAAAATAGTTAAGTATAATCTTAAGTAGATAAGATAGTCATTTGTAGTTATTATTAATGCCAAATTTAATTGTCTTCTTCAATAAAGAGATTTATTTTAAGCAAAAAAATAATTTTTCAAAGGTATGCATTGGTACCTCATGAACATTTTTCTAAGGTACAATTCAAAAATATTTTTTAAACTAAAGCGTACAAATTTTTTTATTAACTGAACAATATTTATTTTTAAAAATAAATCGAATGAACTATACACATACACAAAAAAATATAAACAAGAATATTTTTTATTAACTGAACAAAATATTCAGATAATGATAAGCAAATAAATCCACACATACAATGTTTAAGACTGAAATAAAAAGGTTTTAAAAAAAATCACATGTGAGAAGTATCAAATATATTACTGAACTTTGTGAGAAGTATCACATTAAAGAAAGTTTCTAAAATTACCTTGTATGTAATTAACTTATTTATAGTGTTATGTCATATTTTCACTATAAAATATCAAAAGAATTTATAAGACGAAAAATTACTTTCTTATTTTTAATACATAAAATTCATCTAACTATTAAATTTATCACACGAAACTTATTTTTCTATATTTATCACATAAAAATACAAACTTTATTAAATAAAGATTTATTATTATCTGAAAAGAATAGTCTTTATCATAAAAATATATTTTATTTATTTTTTAAAATTATGAAATATAATATTCAAATTAGTTTTCTTTTTTTTGGAATATAATATTCAAATGAATATATTAGTGAGAAAAAAAAAGAAAATCATATTATTTTTTACTATTGATGATAGTGTATTAAATATACTATAGTGAAATTAAAATAAAGAAAAAAATGTAATATTATCCCCAACAAATTTTATGTTATGAAGCTGGATATTAACGAATATTTTTTTTGTGTGCTTGAGTTTAGAATTAGATGATTTGTACTCCCTCCGTCCCATTTTATGTGAGGTACTTTGACTCTGCACGGAGTTTAAGAAAGAAAGGAAGACTTTTAAAACTTGTGGTCCAAAATGAATGATAGAAATTTGTGTAGCTGTAAATCATTTCATTAAGGGTAAAATAGACATTTTATAGTCAAATTGTTACTTAATATAGAAATGTGTCATTCTTTTTGGGAGCTAAAAAGGAAAGTAAATCACATAAATTGGGACAGAGGGAGTATATAATAGAAATAAATAAATGTTATTTTACAAGTTCAAAATTAGAAAATCATTGATAAATTGTATCCAAAAATATCTTATGGAATTAGAATTTGTATAATTTAATTTTACATGTAATGAAAAAGAAAAGAGAAAGGATGACAAAAAAGATAAAGAAAAAGGAACAAAGAAAGATTGAATTAGGAAGAATTAAAAGAAGGTGAAGTTAGATTGTAATCGTCCCACATTATAAAGTCCATTAAATTACTTTCTTCACACAATTAATAATAAGGAAAAATCTTTTTGGCCAGAAAATTTGGCCAGAATTTGGCCAGAATGATAGTTTTTCTATGTTATTTTAACTTTTAAAACATTTTTACCCTTTTAAATACATTTTAACTTTAAAATGGAAAAAAGACCAGTTTGTTTTAAAATAAAAAAAATATTATATTTTTTTTCAAATTCTGGCCAAATTTTCTGGCCATTTAGCACTCCCTAATAATAATTCTAACTCACTAAACATAATAACTGTTGTTGACACGTATTTTTAGAAGTTTAAGAAATAGTAGTACTAAAAACTTGACTTTACTTTAAAAGGAAAAAATGTTAAATTAGTCTTTTTACAATTCTAACCAAATTATGGCCACATGATTCTGGCTATTTAACACTTCCCAATGTTAAATTTCTGGCCAAATTCTGACCAAATTTTCTGACCATTTAGCATTACCCTTTGTCTCTATTGGTCCACCCCCATTTGAACCAACATGTACAAGTTAGTTGTAATTTATACGTCCTTGTCTCTATGTGTGATGAAAGGTTCATTACTTCATCATCCTTGCAACTTGTTGCTCCTCGTCACGTTCTTTTTTGTTCCATTTGCATTTGAATAATCAACCAATTTTAGAAGCCACCGTAATTAATGGCTAAGACTTACAATCATAAACCAATCAAACTTATTGTTTTGATTAATTTAAATTTGCATTGGCTAAGCACATAAGGGATTAGATATTGCTTTCTTTCTGTTGAATGATTTTTAATTCATTTTTTGTAATAGAAATATACACTATATATTGAAGATTTTCACATCAAACCTAAAACATCTACATGTAATAAATATAATACAGACGAATTCCAACTATCCCATGTGGCATTATTCAGTATTTATTTCTTGATAAATATATACAATCAATGAAGGAAAGGGACGAATAAGTTGACTATATTACTACTCACTATTTTACCAAAGTAAAGATTTTCTTCATATTTTGTGTGAACAATCAATATCAATATGTATGCACACCCATTTGAAAATTCAATAATAGCCATAATATATATAGAGGATCAAAGATATTTTAATTAGTTCAAAACAAATACATATAAGTTTGTTGAATATTCTTTTTCAATATTTATAATTTGTTGAATAATTATTTTGGAATTAATGACTTGTTCTGTATTAGGAAATGAAAGAATAGTCAAATACTCCCCACTCACGCACACAAGCATTTTTAATTCCTTAGTGGCCTTCACCTTTCCTTATTCTTTCATCATCTATTCAAATGTTAGCATGACATTAATTTAGATTCGTGTGATTTAATAATTATTATTTTTATTTTAAAAAAATATTATAAAAAAATCTTTATTTTCAAATTTTAAATTTGAGATTTTTCATTATACCTACTAGTAAATCTGACCGCGCGTTTTTAAAATATTTTATAAAAAATTTATTCAAATATTTTGAATAAAATTTTACTTTATTTGACAATATTTATTATAAAAACTGTATTTTGTTTCTACAAATTTACAAAACGTTATTTCCTTTTGATCTCTATTTTTACACAATCTTTGCAACTTTTCTTTTAGTATCTTTTAAATATTTGATTATTTTATTATCTCTTATACACTTATTATTTGATTTTATCCCTGTATAAATTTTTGAGTATATACATATTTTTGTACTTTTTCCTATTTTAGAAGGTTATGAATATTAAACCTGGCAAATATAGAAAGGATGAATGTCACACCCTGAAAAATGATAAAGTATATTTTTTTTAAAGTTTTTATAATATAAACAAAAAGAAAAAATAAACACTGTCTTAATTGTATCAAATAAATTTCAGATTTATTTAATTTTATATGGTTGGTTGTTTAATTATTAATTTTCTCAGTTTTATACACTCTAAGACAATTTCTACTACAACAATCTATTTATCATAATGGTTCATTTTCAATAAGTATCAAAAAATAGTTGCATAGATTAATGTTTAATAACGTAAAATGAGTTATGGCCAAATATATTTTTCGATACTTTTTATTGTTTCAATACACAAATAAATACAAGGAAATAAGAAACCTAGCAAATGTTTTCGTAAGTAAATTCAAAATAGAATTTGCACTGGTCCACCATGACAGTCATACATCTCTCATATTATTTTCTCACTATTTGTGTCGTATAAAAATAATAATTAACAAAAGAAGATGAACATGAAAGCACTTACTGATCTGCATAAATCTTCCCTCTTTATATATGTTTTCGCTGGTAACATTATATTTTCATATAATCTACAGTGAAAAAGTAAATAGACAATTGGAAGAAAAAAATAATTTACGATGAACCGATTATATGAGTAATTACAATCAATAATGAAAAACTAATATATAAATGTGTGTTCTTGGTAACATCACATATCTATGTGATCTGCAATAAGAAATTTAAATGACAATAACTTTTTTTATTCACGAAGAACAAATTATTATGTAATTACAGTTTATCAACCTTATCAACAATCAACAATGAAAAATCACTATACTTGTTAAAAATACTTGTGATGAAAAAGTAAATAGTATATTGTTTGGTAAAATTTGAACACCTACCAAAAGCATGGTTAAACAACTACTTGCTCATGTTTCGACTCCTATGAGAAATCAATAAAGAGATTATTTTTTTATACAACCTGCAAACAATTAAAATTCATTGCTTAAGGTAAATAAAATATGAAGACAAATAAAATATTTCAATGCCAAATAGAGAGAATAAAGGAAGAGATATAAAATGAATAAATAAAAAGAGAAAGTGGTTCAGAAAGGAAAATAAAGGAATTGTGTCAGAATTCTGAAATATTGCATTATTATGGAAAAACTTTATTATGAATGAGGCACAACTTGATGTGGTAGACAAAACTTGTATGAGGCTCCATTTATTGTTTGACAAGTGAATAATTGGGTCACATCTCAATAAATGGTCCAAACTCTTTTTTCTCTCTCATCTTTTATGACGTTTTTTCCCCTCTCTCTTACTTTTTATTTTTTTTAATTTCTTTTTCAACCATTTTTCAAATTTTGCACTTTCATATTTTAATAATTTTATTCATGAAAAGTATGAAAAATATCCATAAACACCTACATAAATACTTAATATTTCCATCAATTTATACGATCTTTTTTATTTCTGAAATTCAAGCTAGGTGAAATTTAATAAATATTTTATTTATTTACTTTCCTTACACGTTTCTTAGAAAATTATAAATAAAAATGATAATTTTATTAATTTATTCCTTAAAAGACTTTCTGGGACTTTACAAATTTTATTTATACTTTTGATAGAAAATAATTGTTAGAATTAAGGAAATTACATATATTTTGATTTTATAAACGAAAAATTAAATATAAATAACTATTTGTGGGTCCCTTTTCTAATTATCACACTTTCTCTCTCACACTTTCGTTTTCTCAAATTTTAGTCATATCTTCTTTTGCATTTTTTCTTTGCAAAACCTCTTTTTTATTTTATCTGTGCAATTTTTTTAACCAACGTTTCTATGGCTTTTTTTTGTAGTCTTATGATCTCTCAGTGCAAAAAAATATTGATATTACTATTATTTTGTACTTTCACATATTCACTTGGTTGACTCTTTTTTCTTATTAATTTTTAAATTCCCTCCGAAAAAATGTATCTATACAAGTTTTATTTGAATACTAAACATAAAAAAAAATTCAAAAAGAAAATTTTTAACAAGAAAAACAAAATTAATATTAGCAATAATTATTTGATAGATGCCAAGCAAGTAGAGAATTTAACAAATATGAAAAGATAAGAAAAAAAAGAAGATAATTGAGTGCTATCATTAATATGTTATTATAAATATTAAGTATTCAGATACATTAAGTGGTTACAAAATAAATAAAAACATATTTAACAATTAAGAATTGCGTGATTAAGACTAAAACCCCAAAAAATAAATTAATGACTAATTAAAATTAAATTGTATATTTAAGTATAATAAATAAGGTCGGTTGAATTTTAGTAGCTCAATTGATTGATTATATGATTTTTTACTTTGTTTGTGAGATTTCGATTATAATATTTTTGATTTCACTATCTTTAATTTCTTCAAATCAATCCAAAAAAATTGAATTCAAAATTTTCTAATACATTACTTGAATTGTTCCTCTAAAAATGATATAGAGATAAATTAGACATATTAGATACAGCGGGCAATTTTCATAGTTTGTTTATGATTAAAAAAAATATATATATGCTGAGAGTTAATAAACAGGGAAAAAAAAACCAGTGAAAAAGAAAAGATTAAAAAAGAAAGAGAAAAAGTAATAAAGTGCAATAAATAAATTGTGGTCCCATGATACAAATGGCAGCCAAAGAGGTCCTCATACAACTAACAATACTTGTGCCTCATACAAAATAACATTTTTCCATTATTATGTAGTAGAATTCTGAAATTAATGTTGCATTATCTTTTTCATTAAAGAATTACAATTAAGTGAATGTATTTTTTTAATGAAATTCCGTAACCATTTTTTTCATAATTAAGCACACTAATTATGGAGAAGTAAATGTTGATTATGGAGAATCAAATGAGAGTTAATACATGATATAAAAGATGCAATTTAAAACGGGCAAAACTAATAGCCTTTTGAGATTCGTTATTTTTAGGAAGTTATAATTGATCATTAATTAATAATTAATAATATAATTGTGTAAAGAATAAGAAAAAATATCTAAATTCTAAGAAAACAGATAAATACCTTTTCTGATCATTGAGGCATTCTACATCAGTGAGATAAAAATACAATTTTATGTATATATATAGATAACTCGTTTCCTACCAAAAAGTCCTGTATTCTCAATGACTTTCATTTTGTTTTATCACAATTGCAATACGCCATGTAAGTTGGCCTTTTAACGTGATATCATTGATGTGTGGTTTGATAGCTGATCATTAGATCTTGCATAATTAATATTATGTTTGGTAGTTGATTTAGGATAATGTAAAAAATTAATATGGTGTTTGGTTTGCAATTCAAAAATATGTATAACTAATATATACTCACTCAATGACGGCTCTAATAAATCGGTGGCCTAAAGCAAAATTCTAATGGAGGCCTTAAATTCAAATATATATTTTTTATGAAGTTTATTATAGTCAATTATTTAATCTTTCTTGAGACATAGTACTCATAATTTGTCAAACTTCTATTACTTCCTTGCTCTTTTATGAAAAATTTACATTTTCTACAAATTATACTCGATAGTTTAAAAAAATATATATGTATAACCTATTGTCTTTTTAAAAAATGAGGCCCCTCAAATTTTGGGGCCTAAGGCAACTGCTTTTTTTTCAAAGCTGTAGAGCCGCCACTGTACTCACTACATCCTATTTTATGTGGCATTTTTCGTATTTCGAGATTCAACAAGTGTATCATTGACCATAAGTTTTTCATAGATCTTTTAAACATTTTGAATTATCAATCATTCACCCCGGTTTAACAACAACTACCTAATACTCAGGGGATCCTTTTCATGAACCCATATAGTACTTTTTATGTAGTTTACAAATATAAAAATTTTATTTCAAAAAAATATTGAAAATTTCATGAGTCAGAGTTAAATTGTTTGATACTCGAACAACGAAAAAAATGTCACATAAATTGCTATAGAAGAAGTATATAAATTATGAGAGAATTTATGTATAATGTTACGAAGGATAGAAAATAAAATAAATAGGTGGTTAACTAATTTTGTATTAGTAATAGTGAGGTATCCAAGTATAAACATAAAAAATAAAGGAGATAGTCGATGAGAGTTTTAGTTTGAAAAGACTATTTCCAGTGTTGTGTTAGAAGACAAATGGTCAAAAGTCAAAAACGAATAGGAAAGTCATCAGAAAGCAGCTACAAACTTGTTTGACAAATATGTATTTGGGAACTTAGAAATTAATTAGTGTGATAATTAATTTGTCTAGAAGGGTCAGCTTGTTTGTCCAAAAAGATAGAAGAAGCTTATCTGAAGAAATATACATCTTGTATTGTGAAGATATCTAACTTTCTGCTTTCCTTTCCCATTTTGACTTCTCCTTCAATTTCTTCTACATACCTTTTCTTTTTCTTCTTCTCTCTATCTAAATTTATTGCTATTAGGCCTCCTGCCTTATTTTTATGATATGGGAGACTCTGTTCCTGTTCCTGTATTGGAAGGAGAAGAAAAATTGATTGCTGCTGCACACCAGATTGTTAAAGCATTGCACAATAAGAAGAATTTTTTAACACATGATGCAAGAAAAATCCTGGCTGATTTAGGCTCTCAATTAATGTCCTCTATAACCAAACTAGACACTTTACAACAATCCAATTCCAAATCCCTCGAGGATCAGCTTAACATATTGCAAAATAAGATCATGAGCTGGGAGGAGTTAGAAGATCATCAATCAGTTATATGGAATTGTGGCCAAGAATATGTACATGATTATTTGACATCTGTTGATCAACTTCTAAAATTCACTCAACAGTTAGAGAGTAATAATTTGGGGGTGGATAAACCACTTGATGACCTTCTCATCTCTAGGGCTCACCAACTTGTTCGAACAGCAATGAATCGGCTTCAGCAGGAGTTTAAGCACTTGCTTGTTCAGAATAAGCAGCCTTTCCAGCCAGAGCGTATGTCTTTTCGTTCAAACGAAGATGATGACACTTCAATTGCTTCATTTGGAGATGATTCACTAGAAGATGTGCTTCAAAGGGATAGCATGAGTAGACGTTCCGAGGAATATATATCTGTTGTTGCACTTGTGCATCCTGACGTCATTCCTGACTTAAGGTGTATCACAAATTTGATGTTCAATTCAAATTATAGTACAGACTGCTCTCAAGCATTTGTTAATGTAAGGAGAGATGCATTGGATGATTTCTTATTCATTCTTGAAGTGGATAAGTTGTGTATTGACGATGTGCTTAAGATGGAATGGAACTCATTGAACTCAAAAATCAGGAGGTGGATACGTTGTATGAACATCTTTGTGCGCGTTTATCTTGCAAGTGAGAAATGGTTAAGTGATCAAATTTTTGGTGAACTAGATCATTCAGTGAGTTCAGTATGCTTCGTTGAGTCTTCAAAAGGTTCAATATTGCATCTTTTGAAGTTTGCTGAATCAGTAGCTATTGGATCTCATCAACCAGAGAAGTTGATTAGGATTCTTGACATGTACGAGGTTCTTTCAGATCTCATGCCAGATATCGATGCTATGTTCTCTGATGATGCTGGATTATGTGTTAGGACAGAGTGCCAACACATCCTTACAAGTTTGGCTGGTTGTGCAAGGACAACTTTTCTTGAATTTGAACATGCTGTTGCTTCTAGCGTATCAGCAAATCCTTTTCGTGGTGGTGGAATACACCACCTCACGAGGTACGTTATGAACTACATGAAAACTTTAACGGATTATAGCAAGATCCTCAATGAGCTACTGAAGGGCGATGAGGAGGAGGAAGATTCACCACAAGACATGACACCAGATAGAGAAGAAGAAGAAGAAGAATATAACAGTAACGGATCAAGTTGTTACATTTCTCCGTTGGCTCAATATTTTAGATCATTCACTTCAATTTTGGAATGCAACCTTGATGACAAGTCGAAGTTATATAAGGATGAATCATTAGGTCACCTTTTCTTGATGAATAATATTCATTACATGGCTGAAAAGGTGAAGAATTCTCATGATCTAAGAACAATACTAGGCGATGATTGGATTCGCAAACATAATTGGAGATTCCAACAACATGCAATGAACTATGAGAGAGCTACTTGGAGTTCCATCCTCTCGTTACTTAGGGAAGAAGGGCTTCATAATCCAGGATCAAATTCTATTTCAAGAACTTTGCTGAAAGAGAGACTGCAATGCTTTTACGCCGCATTTGATGAAGTTTACAAGAGCCAAACAGGTTGGTTGATTCAAGATTCCCAACTTCGTGATGATCTACGTATCTCAACGTCTCTCAAGGTTATCCAAGCATATAGGACTTTTGTTGGAAGGCACAGTAATCATATTAGTGATAAATATATTAAGTACGGCCCCGATGATATGGAGAATTTCTTGTTGGATCTGTTTGAGGGATCTCCAAGATCATTACATGGTTCTTCTCACAGGGGAAAATGAGATTTGAAAGTTTGTTCATTCTCAATTTTGTCTTGTGCATTTGTAAAACATGCCCATTTTGTATTAGGTTGATTCTTTCATTCTTGTACAGTACTTGTTTCCCTAATGTATTTATTAGCAGTAAAAACTTTTTGACATTGGAATGTGGTATTTCATGTTTTCTTCTTATAGAATGCATATATTTGGCATTTGTAATTTACAGTTTGTATCCTTCCGAATGGTTTTGAGGGTGGTCTTCCACATAGAAGATCTGGAATCAATCCCTCCTCAATGCCTTCTGAGTCGAGTTTGCCGCACAGGGCTTGCTTACTATGGTTTACCATTCCCAGTAGACTGTATGATTTGCAGGCTATTACACAACGAAGGATATGCACCCGAAGGGCAGAGACTATGACAGAGATTGTAGCAAAGTAAGCATTGTGGATAATTCGGGATCGATCCCTCCTCAATGCCTTCTCAGTCTAGATTGCCGCACAGGGGCTTGCCTACTGCGGCTTACCATTTGCTGTAGGTTGCATGGTTTGCAGACTATTACACAATGAAGGGTAAGCACCCGAAGGGCAGAGATTGTGGCAGATATCGTAGCGAAGTGAACTTCATAACTTCCATACTGATATTCAGAAAGCAGTTTGTATGAAGTCAGTTACTACAACAACCAGGCCATTTAAGCCTGTCTAAGTTCAAGATTTTATAAAAGGAAAAAAAAAGTTTCTCTAGCAAACATTGGGCTAAAGAGTAAAGTGAACGTGCCAACATGTACCCAACAAATTGGTTGCCAACAAGAAATATAAATTTAAGTTGGACTTTTGCTTGCTTTTGCCAATTGCCCGGGGTGGCTATATGTATCGGAAAATAAGACACATGTTAGGCCCTCAAATTTGAGGATCTTCATTTTCTAGAAAAGACACAATTATTACAAGTATTTTAAATATAAAAAAATAAAAATTATACTATCTGTTTTAATCTTTAGTTCAAGACTAAAAGATTTAAGATTTAATTTTATTTTTTTATTAAACTTCAAACTCCGTGTTAAATCAAATTTGTCACACCCCTTTTTTGGACAATGAAAAGTTTTTTCAATTTAAGTGACGATATTAATTAGAAAATATTTTTATTTTTTTAGAGTCGTCATTTAAAATGAGTTATGGTGTTTCAAGTCACCTTTCTTTTTTGCCCCTAACCAAAAAGAAATGACTCTTTATTGGTCCGTGAACTAGAAATTCAGATAAGAAATTTTGTTGATAGAGGGGAAGGTATTAGGAATCCCTCAAGTCCCGTGGTTCTATCACGGTCACTTTTATCGACTTCTACTTACTTAAATTATTTTTGAATATATTATTTTAGGCCATGATTTGTTCGTATTTTTATTATTGAACTTTTAATAATCTCAAATCGGATGCATAACTACATTCTCGATTTTTGACATATAAATAGCTTAAGAACATAACTACCCTCTTTGCATCATACCTACTAATGTTGTCCATAGTCTTGTTTTAAATTAATAAAAGTCATTATCTTTTTTGACAAAGTGCGTCACCACATCTTTGAATTTCTTTTAATGTCTCAAAAAAAATGGGTAATCACATTCTTAATTGAAACAAATATTTTTAATGTTCCTAAAGCTCATCTACTATTTAAAATACTTACTCTTATTTTGTGAATTCAAGACAACTAATCTTTTTGTCCCACTATTATATTGTTCAATGATTTTTTAGTTATATTAGTTCTCATATCAAAGGATCCAACCAACCCAAAAATGGAGTAGATTCAAGTTCAATAACATAACTCATTTGTTTGTTTATTATGTAATGACTCATTTATCTGGAAAATACGTAAATTAAATTAAAATAGGCAATTGACATCAACATTAAGCTACAACATTGCCATAAAAACAATGGCTTAGGCACAACATGATTGAATAACAAAAATAAAATTCCTACCTAATAATAGGATTATATTCAACTTTTAGAGACTTTGCACCAAGAAATAGCATAAAAATAACTCAAGATGCCTAATAATGCGAGCAATTTATTTTAACTCTCAAAATAAACTCAAGATGTCAATGTTCATTTCAATCAAATTATGAATATGAAAAAATTATAAGAAAACTAATCACATAATTACATCAGATTCCATAAATAAATTAAAGAGATAAGGTAAAGTTTAACCTCCAATAAAGAGAATAAATACTGCAAAATCTTGACTGAATCTCGATTAGAACACCCACACATCTTTTGTAGATTGTCTGTAGTATTTGGGGTTGTAAGGTGTAGATGATTTTTTTTTTTGTGAGGTATTGTTGTGAGTGAGTTGTATATGTTGGTGTAGGTGTGTGTTTCTGTGTGTATGCAGATTGTGTATGGTTGACGTTTTTCTTCTTGTAGTGCCAACTGTTTTTCTCTTTTTTTCTTTGGTTGCTCCCCGTGTGTGTTTTCTAATAGTGTTTTATGTAATTGTATATATATGTAGTGTAAGTGTAGTCGTTGTGTGAGTGGGTGTGTTGTTTGAGATAGTGTGAGGGTGTTTTTTTTTTTTTTTTTTTTTTTTGTATTGTGTT